>JBAIAC010000048.1:19707500-19972500 GCA_037349315.1 Chelydra serpentina | reverse complement strand
CTCAACAGCCCAGCTAATACTCCAGCTGGAGCCTGGTATTTTGAACAGTCAAGGACCAGTCAAGGGGGAAGCATTTCTGTGATGAATTTATAGTGGACATCCCAGACAGAGCCAACAACAGGTAGAATACCTAAGGGAAAAGGATTGACAGCATGTGGAAAGGCAGAGTCAGGCAGCAGAGAGTGAGGAGAGAGAATTACTAACCGTGAGGAGAGACTTGCCACGCTGTTTCTGGAACATTGCTCAAGGGAAAATGATAGAGCGCAGCAGAAAGACCTGTTTGAGAGGCTATTTGCACGAATGGCACAAGACTTTAGGCTCCTGCTCCACCCGCACCATGTCCTGCATCCCCTTCACAGTACCATGTCCTGCAGACCAGGAGTGCATTGGACAATACCAGGGTTGGGTGGCTCATGCAACCGGAACTGAACACCAGTTGGAGGGGGAAAATTTACTTTCAGCAGTCCTCCATTCCCCCCTGCAGTGGCACCAAGTGCATGCTAAATGTGCTAGAAAGGAAAAAGTAGAACGGGAGTCCAGGGAACATGTAAAAGTGTAGAATTTATTTCTTTCCACTGGTTTCGCTGTTTTGCACTGTTCGGTGTTTCGGTTATGCACTCTATTTTATTACTGGTTTTGATATTGGTTTATTATTGGTGTTTTGGTGTTGTAATGGCAGCTGGCCTGCCTGTCAAGGCTTTATTTATTTATTTATTTATTTTGAGGGGAGGGGTTTAAATACAGTCAGGCTCACAGATAAAGGCTTGTAACTTATTAAAAAGTTGATTACCATCCTGTATAACATCATATAATGTGTATTTTGAAGAATAAAGATAAAGGCAGAAGTGGGAAGTTATATCCAAACACAATTTCTCAATACATCTATTTAGATCAATCCATAATGAAAGTCCTCAATTCATGTCAAACTACTGTCCTCTCCCTTGTGTAAGCAGTCATCTCATCCACAATTAACAATTCATGACAATTATGCACACACCCCATTCATTGCATATAGTAAGAGTACTTTGTTTACTGTAAAAAGTGCTGTACAAATACAGTAGAACCTCAGAGTTACGAATACTTTGGGAATGAAAGTTGTTCGTAACTCTGAACAAAACGTTATGGTCGTTCTTTCAAAAGTTTCCAACTGAACATTGACTCAATACAGCCTTGAAACTTTACTACGCAGAAGAAAAATGCTGCTTTCCCTTTTGGGGTTTTTTTGGGGGGGCGGGGGGGTTAGTTTTCATTTAACATAGTGCTGTACTGTGTTTGCTTTTTGGGGGGTCTCTGTTGCTGCCTGATTGCATAATCCCGGTTCCAAATTAGATGTGTGGTTGAGTGGTCAATTGGTAACTCTGGTGTTCGTAACTCTGAGGTTCTATTGTACATCCATAAACAGGCTAGTCTCCCTCTTCCACTGGTCCATGCAATTCCCTAATGCGGTTGCACAAAGCAGGATTTCTGTTGCCTTTGTGCATCTTGCTCTAGTTATGAGTGGGACACTTTCTGGCTGAGTGTTCAGCAGTCTATATGATATATTACTATTCATGGGTAAATGGATCACCTTTGGATTCATGAAGACTGAGAAGAGCCCAGCAAGCTATAACAACATATACAGCACTGATGACACTGGAATCCAAACAGTTTTGTGAACAGCGCCAGCAGGATTTCAATCTGTCAAACACACATTCAATTACCATTCTACACCTCCTCAAACGCTAAATTAAATCTTTTTTTGCCAAGGCCTCTTAGATCAGGATATGTTTTCATAAACCAAGGCAACAGTACCCCTACAGTAACAGTGGGGGCAGTTACTCCATTTATGACAATGTCTTTTGGTGGGAATAGTGTCCCGGCCTGCCCATGAAGGTAGATTCTTGACCGGCAGAAAACCCTGGCATCATCAACTTTCCCATGTTGGCATCAGCCTCTGTGGTCCACAAGGGCCTGAATAACAATGGAGTAGTACCCTTTGTGGTTCATGTACTTAAGTGATCCTTCAGGAGGGCAAATTATGGGAACAGGAGTCCCATAAATGGCTCTGGCACAGTTTGGAAACCCCGTTCTCTCAAACCCAGCAATTACTTCAGGGATATTTTTTATGACCACCACCTTTGGGTACACCACACACGTGATTGCCTCAGAAACCTCTGCCACCACTCTACCCACAGTTGACTTTCCAACACTAAACTAGTTATCAATGGACCTGTAGCAGTCTGAGGTAGCCAGCTTCCAGATGGCTAAAGCAACCCACTTCTGGACCAGTATGGCCACCCTCACGTACGCGTTGTGACACTATAGGGTTGTGGAACCTGCTCACAAAGCTCCAAAAATGTAGCTTTCTTCATGTGCAAGTTCTAGAAGCACCACTGAGTATCCCAGGTCTGTATGACAATGTGATCCCACCAATCTGTGCTTGTGGCCCTGCTCCTGAAGCACCTGTCAATGTAGGGGGCGTCAGTGACTATACTGAGAGTCATGAGCAGCATCAGCCAATTTAAGTCTGCCATGTCTGTATCGTCCTCTGACAGGTAGCCTTCAGTAGCTCAAAAATGCCACCGAAAGGTCCACCAGCATCTCATGGATGCTCTGCCCATTTCCTGAAACAGGAGTGAAAGCCCAAGCAAGACACATTTCTGAAATAATGCCTCTTCCTTGTTGCCAGAAGCGGGCAAAAGATGGCTTGGCAGGATGTCATGGTGGGCAACAACTTCCTGTAAAGTGCTGTGTGATGGACAGTCAAGGTTTCCCACTGTGAATCACAAATAAATGGCTAGAGTGGCTACAGCTGGAGAGGGTGTTAGGAAGCCTCGGCTAGGCCAGTTTGACTAGGGTCTATGTCATATAATGTAGACACCTAAGGGCAGGTGTGAGACCCAGATCCAGAAATCCTAAACCTAGGGTCAGTATTCAGTGTATACCCTCAAACCCAGGCTTACAAACATCAAACCTGTGAGCTCAAGTCCCACAAACCCTGGGCTTACATTGCAATGTAGACATACCTTTAAGGTAGGACAAGAAATAATAGTCCTATTCTGCAGCAAGGAAGATTTAAATTCAATATTAGGAAAAACTTTATAACTATAAGGGTAGTTAAGTTCTGGAACAGGCTTCCAAGAGAGGTTGTGGAATCCCCATCACTGGAGGTTTTCAAGAACAGGTTGGACAAACACCTTTCAGGGGAGGTCTAGGTTTACTTGGTCCTGCCGCATACAGGGGGCTGGATTTGACTTCTGAAGGTCCCTTCTAGCCTGACTTTTCTGATTCAGTAATGAAGTACAGTTGTATAGCAAGGTGTGAATTCTATAAGGCCTTGGTTACATATAATGAAAGGAGGATATGATGTATGGTACTTTAGTGAGGGTGTCAATAAGCATGTTGATGAGGGTGATCCAGGTGATATAATTAGATTTTCAGAAAGCCTTTGACAAGGTCCCTCACCAAAGGCTCTTAAGTAAAGTAAGTACTCATGGGATAAGAGGGAAGGTCCTCTCATGGATCAGTAACTAGTTAAAAGATATGAAAGAAATGATAGGAATAAATGGTCAGTTTTCACAGTGAAGAGAAATAAGTAATCAGGTCCCCCAAGGATCTGTATTGGGACCAGTGCTGTTCAACATATTCATTAATGATCTGGAAAAGGGGTGGAAACAGTGAGTGAGGTGGCAAAGTTTGCAGATAATACTAAATTACTCAAGATGGCAGTCAGTTTTGGACTTAATTAAGAGTTACAAAGGGATCTCACAAAACTGGGTGACTGGGAAACAAAACGGCAGATGAAATTCAATGTTGATAAATGCAAACTAATTCACATTGGATAACATAATCCCACCTATACATATAAAATGATGGGGTCTAAATTAGCCGTTACCACTCAAGAAAGATCTTGCAGTCATCATGGATAGTTCTCTAAAAACATCTGCTCAGTGTGCAGCAGCAGTCAAAAAAAAGCCAACAGAATGTTAGGAACCATTAGGGAAGGGATAGATAATAAAACAGAAAATATCATAATGCCACTATATAAATCCATGATAGGCCCTCACTTTGAATACTGAGTCGTCTCATCTCAAAAAAGATTTACTAAAATTGGAAAAAGTATAGAAAAGGACAACCAAAATGATTAGGGGTATGGAACAACTTCCATAAGAGGAGAAGTTAAAAAAACTAAATCTGTTCAGCTTAGAAAAGACACAACGAAGGGGGGATATGATAGAGATCTATAAAATCATGGATGGTGTGGATAAAGTAAATAAGGTAGTGTTATTTATCCCTTCAGATAAACAAGAACCAGAGGTCACCTGACAAAATTTATAATAGGCAGCAGGTTTAAAACAAACAAAAGAAAGTATTTCTTCACACAAGAGTCAACTATTGAACTTGTTGACAGGGGATGTTGTGAAGGTAAAAAGTATAACTGGGTTCAAAAAAGAATTAGATAAATTCATGGAGGATCGGTGCATCAATGGCTATTAGTATTAGTGCTCCAGTATGCTCTTATGTTATGTTTTTACAATTTGGGACAAGTTAGCAGGTAAAACAGTTGGATCAATAAAATGTTTGTGGACTAGCAATATAGTAGACATAAGTATATTTTATTCTAATTAAAAAAATGTTCTCCAGTACCACTAGAGAAAGTAAATCCAGGTAACAAGCAGTCTATATTATTATTAGGGCTGTCAAGCGATTAAAAAAAAGTAACCACACAATTAATCACGCTGTTAAACAACAATAGAATACCATTTATTTTAAATATTTTTGGATGTTTACTACATTTTCAAGTATATTAATTTCAATTACAACAGAATACAAAGTGTACAGTGCTCACTATTTTTGATTACAAATATTTGCACTGTAAAAAAATATATTTTTCAATTAATCTCATACAAGTACTGAAGTGCAATCTCTTTATAATGAAAGTTGAACTTACTAATGTAGAATTCTGTACAAAAAACTGCATTCAAAACTAAAACTAAATCTAAAAATAAAATTTTAGAGCATACAGTCCTACTTTTTGGTCAGCAAATAACTTAGACAAACAGAGTTGGTTACAATTTACAGGAGATAATGCTGCCTGCTTCTTGTTTAAAATGTCACCTGAAAGCGAGAACAGGCGTTCACATGACACTGTTGTAGCTGGCGTTGTAAGATATTTACGTGCCAGATATGCTAAAAATGCATATATCCCTTCATGCTTCAACCACTATTCCAGAGTACATGCTGATGATGGGTTCTGCTTGATAACGACCCAAAGCAGTGCGGACCGATGCATGTTCATTTTCATCATCTGAGTCAGATGCCACCAGAAGGAGGCGGATTTTCTTTTTTGGTGGTTTGGGTTCTGTAGTTTCCGCATCAGAGTGTTGCTCTTTTAAGACTTCTAAAAGCATACTCCACACCAGTGGTTTTCAAAGCCAGTCCACCGCTTGTTCAGGGAAAGCCCCGGGCAGGTTGGACCGGTTTGTGTACCTGCCGCGTCCGCAGGTTCGGCCGATCACGGCTCCCACTGGCCGCGGTTCACCGCTCCAGGCCAATGGGGGCTGCAGGAAGGGCAGCCAGCACAACCCTCGGCCCGCACCACTTCCCGCAGCCCCCATTGGCCTGGAGCGGCCAACCGTGGCCAGTGGGAGCCGCAATTGGCCGAACCTGAGGATGCGGCAGGTACACAAACTGGCCCGGCCCGCTCAGGGCTTTCCCTGAACAAGTGACAGACTGGCTTTGAGAACCACTGCTCCACACCTCGTCCCTCTTAGATTTTGGAAGGCACTTCAGACTCTTAAACCTTGAGTCGAGTGCTGTAGCTAGTTTTAGAAATCTCACATCAGTACCTTCTTTGCGTTTTGTCAAATCTGCTGTGAAAGTGTTCTTAAAACGAACATGTGCTGGGTCATCATCTGAGACTGCTATAACATAAAATATATGCAGAATGCAGGTAAAACCGAGCAGGAGACATACAATTCTCCCCACCCCCACAAGGAGTACAGTCACAAAAAAAGAATGCGCCAATTAAATTTAACGAGCATCATCAGCATGGTAGGCTGCAAACAGGGGAGTTTGAGAGGGAGTTTGTAAGGGGAGTGCGAAGGGGGCAAGCTATCCTTGCCATTCCTAATTCTTTTTACCCAAACTAAAAGGAGAGGCAGAGCAACCAGGTGGCTGCAGACGGGGGAGTGAGTATCTGTTGAGGGGACAGTTTGGCACTTTGACCGTGTGCTAGAGTGTTTGATTTCCTGTTTGAAAAGTGTGATTTGGGAGTGCTTCATTGCAGACTCTTCTAAAAAGACTGTCAGTCAGCTGCGCACCAGCGGAGCAGCGCATAGCAGAGAAGCAAACAGGTGGAGTTAGCCTGGGAGTTAGCCTGGAGAGAACCTACTGAGGCATCCCCCTTGCAGGTTTCCCTGAGTAGCTTCTGCCACAAGTGAGGAAACTCTTCGAAGGAAGGAACTATGGAGGCTGAGCGATCCGCTGTCGTGACCTGCACAGGATGTGCCATGTTTGTCTTTCTTCCACAGGATAGAAGCGACTTTGTCTGTACAAAGTGCAAGCTGATCTCCATATTGGAGGAGAAGATTCAAGGTCTGGAGAAACGAGTATCAACCCTGCATTCCATAAAAGAAAATGAGGAGTTCCTGGATAGACGTCAGGATAGGCTTCAGCGGGCGCAGTGTTGTGAGGATTCAGAGGAGGCTGCGCAGCGGGGACAGAAGACCAGCGAGGATAATTGGCGGCATGTGACCTCCAGAAGAGGAAAGAGTATGAGACAAGTCCATGTACAAGAAACGCATATTCAGATGAGCAACCGTTTTCATGTTCTCTCCACAGGCACTAGTGCAGAGAGTGGAGTGAATGATGCATCTGAGGGAACACAGCAGAAGGAGACTCCACTGATTGGAAGGCATGAGATGCACAGTCCTAGTGATGGGGGTTCCACGACCACCACTCCCAAGAGGAGGAGGAGGGTGGTGGTGGTCGGGGACTCTCTCCTCAGGGGGACTGAGTCATCTATCTGCCGCCCTGACCGGGAAAACCGAGAGGTGTGCTGCTTGCCAGGGGCTAGGATTCGTGATGTGACGGAGAGACTGCCGAGACTCATCAAGCCCTCAGATCGCTACCCCTTCCTGCTTCTCCACGTGGGCACCAATGATACTGCCAAGAATGACCTTGAGCGTATTACTGCAGACTACGTGGCTCTGGGAAGAAGGATAAAGGCGTTTGAGGCGCAAGTGGTGTTCTCGTCCATTCTCCCTGTGGCAGGAAAAGGCCGGGGTAGAGACCGTCGAATCGTGGAAGTCAACGAATGGCTACGCAGATGGTGTCGGAGAGAAGGGTTTGGATTCTTTGACCATGGGATGGTGTTCCAAGAAGAAGGAGTGCTAGGCAGAGACGGACTCCACCTGACGAAGAGAGGGAAGAGCATCTTTGGAAGCAGGCTGGCCAACCTAGTGAGGAGGGCTTTAAACTAGGTTCACCGGGGGAAGGAGACCAAAGCCCCGAGGTAAGTGGGGAAGTGGGATACCGGGAGGAAGCACAAGTAGGTGAGTGCAAGAGGGGAGGGCTCCTGCCCCATACTGGGACAGCAGGACAATCGGTGAGTTATCTTAAATGCCTATACACAAATGCAAGAAGCCTGGGGAACAAGCAGGGAGAACTGGAAGTCCTGGCACAGTCAAGGAATTATGACGTAATTGGAATAACAGAGACTTGGTGGGATAACTCACACGATTGGAGTACTGTCATGGATGGATATAAACTGTTCAGGAAGGATAGGCAGGGCAGAAAAGGTGGGGGAGTTGCGTTGTATGTAAGAGAGCAGTATGACTGCTCAGAGCTCCAGTATGAAACTGCAGAAAAACCTGAGAGTCTCTGGATTAAATTGAGAAGTGTGAGCAACAAGGGTAATGTCGTGGTGGGAGTCTGCTACAGACCACCAGACCAGGGGGATGAGGTGGACGAGGCTTTCTTCCAGCAACTAACAGAAGTTACTAGATCACAGGCCCTGGTTCTCATGGGTGACTTTAATCACCCCGACATCTGCTGGGAGAGCAATACAGCGGTCCACAGACAATCCAGGAAGTTTTTGGAAAGTGTAGGGGACAATTTCCTGGTGCAAGTGCTGGAGGAACCAACTAGGGGAAAAGCTCTTCTTGACCTGCTGCTCACAAACAGGGAAGAAATAGTAGAGGAAGCAATAGTGGATGGGAACCTGGGAGGCAGTGACCATGAGATGGTCGAGTTCAGGATCCTGACACAAGGAAGAAAGGAGAACAGTAGAATACAGAGCCTGGACTTCAGAAAAGCAGACTTTGACTCCCTCAGGGAACTGATGGGCAAGGTCCCCTGGGAGAATAACATGAGGGGGAAAGGAGTCGAGGAAAGCTGGCTGTATTTTAAAGAAACCTTATTGAGGTTGCAGGAACAAACCATCCCGATGTGTAGAAAGAAAAGTAAATATGGCAGGCGACCAGCTTGGCTTAACAGTGAAATCCTTGCTCGTCTTAAACACAAAAAAGCAGCTTACAAGAAGTGGAAGATTGGACAAATGACCAGGGAGGAGTATAAAAATATTGTTCAGGCATGCAGGAGTGAAATTAGGAAGGCCAAATCACACTTGGAGTTGCAGCTAGCCGGAGATGTTAGGAGTAACAAGAAGGGTTTCTTCAGGTATGTTAGCAACAAGAAGAAAGTCAAGGAACGTGTGGGCCCCTTGCTGAATGAGGGAGGGAACCTTGTGACAGAGGATGTGGAGAAAGCTAGTGTACTCAATGCTTTTTTTGCCTCTGTCTTCACAGACAAGGGCAGCTCCCAGATGGCTGCACTCCGCAGCACGGTATGGGGAGGAGGTGACCAGCCCTCTGTGGAGAAAGAAGTAGTTCGGGACTATTTAGAAAAGCTGGACGAACACAAGTCCATGGGGCCGGATGCACTGCATCCGAGGGTGCTAAAGGAGTTGGCCGATGTGATTGCAGAGCCATTGGCCATTATCTTTGACAAATCATGGCAATCGGGGGAGGTCCCGGATGACTGGAAAAAAGCTAATGTAGTGCCCATCTTTAAAAAAGGGAAGAAGGAAGATCCGGGGAACTACAGGCCAGTCAGTCTCACCTCAATCCCTGGAAAAATCATGGAATAGGTCCTCAAGGAATCAATTTTGAACCACTTAAAGGAGGGGAAAGTGATCAGAAACAGTCAGCATGGATTCACCAAGGGCAAGTCATGCCTGACTAACCTAATTGCCTTCTATGATGAGATAACTGGCTCTGTGGATGAGGGGAAAGCAGTGGATGTGCTATTTCTTGACTTTAGCAAAGCTTTTGATACAGTCTCGCACAGCGTTCTTGCCAGCAAGTTAAAGAAGTATGGGCTGGATGAATGGACGGTAAGGTGGATAGAAAACTGGCTGGATGGTCGTGCTCAACGGGTAGTGATCAATGGCTCCATGTCTAGTTGGCAGCCGGTATCAAGTGGAGTGCCCCAAGGGTCGGTGCTGGGGCCGGTTTTGTTCAATATCTTCATCAACGACCTGGAGGATGGTGTGGACTGCACCCTTAGCAAGTTTGCAGATGACACTAAACTGGGAGGAGTGGTTGATACGCTGGAGGGTAGGGATAGGATACAGAGGGACCTAGACAAATTAGAGGATTGGGCCGAAAGAAATCTGATGAGGTTCAACAAGGACAAGTGCAGAGTCCTGCACTTAGGACGGAAGAATCCCATGCACTGCTACAGACTAGGGACCGAATGGCTGGGCAGCAGTTCTGCAGAAAAGGACCTAGGGGTTACAGTGGACGAAAAGCTGAATATGAGTCAACAGTGTGCCCTTGTTGCCAAGAAGGCTAACGGCATTTTGGGCTGTATAAGTAGGGGCATTTCCAGCAGATCGAGGGACGTGATTATTCCCCTCTATTCGGCACTGGTGAGGCCTCATTTGGAGTACTGTGTCCAGTTTTGGGCCCCACACTACAAGAAGGATGTGGATAAATTGGAAAGAGTCCAACGGAGGGCAACAAAAATGATTAGGGGGCTGGAGCACATGACTTATGAGGAGAGGCTGAGGGAACTGAGATTGTTTAGCCTGCAGAAGAGAAGAGTGAGGGGGGATTTGATAGCTGCTTTCAACTACCTAAAAGGGGGTTCCAAAGAGGATGGATCTAGACTGTTCTCAGTGGTAGAAGATGACAGAACAAGGAGTAATGGTCTCAAGTTGCAGAGGGGGAGGTTTAGGTTGGATATTAGGAAAAACTTTTTCACTAGTAGGGTGGTGAAGCACTGGAATGGGTTACCTAGGGAGGTGGTGGAGTCTCCTTCCTTGGAGGTTTTTAAGGTCAGGCTTGACAAAGCCCTGGCTGGGATGATCTAGTTGGGGTTGGTCCTGCTTTGAGCAGGGGGTTGGACTAGATGACCTCCTGAGGTCCCTTCCAACCCTGAGATTCTATGATTCTATGTCCTCTGGAATGGTGGCTGAAGCATGGAAGGGGCATCTGAATGTTTAGCGTATCTGGCATGTAAATACCTTGCAACGCCGGCTACAAAAGTGCCATGCGAATGCCTGTTCTCACTTTCAGGTGACATTGTAAATAAGAAGCAGGCAGCTTCTTGTAAACCAAGTGGTTTGTCTTAGCGATTGGCAGAATAAGAAGTAGGACTGAGTGGACTTGTAGGCTATAAAGTTTTACACTATTGTTTTTGAGTGCAGTTATGTAACCAAAAAAATCTGCATTTTTGTAATAAAAAATAATAATATAAAGTGAGCACTGTGCACTTTGTCATTGAAATCAATATTGAAAATGTAGAAAAACAGCCAAAAATATTTAATAAATTTCAATTGGTATTCTATTGTTATAAATGTCATTAATCACGATTAATTTTTTAATCGTGATTAATTACTGAGTTAATCGCGTGAGTTAACTGCAATTAATTGATAGCCTTATTAATTATTGTACTTAAATTCCTGTGAAAGTTTCTTGTGAAATAACCTTTTTTCTAAAAATTATTAAAAAATCATTTCATCCAAACATAAGGTTTAAAGCACTCTCTCGCAGCCATTACACTATAGTGGTTCACAGCACTTCTAGTCTCTGAAGAGCTTCAGGTTGACATAGGTTGTGAAGGCATGACAAAGTGTAATCATTTCAGGCAAGTTGAAAAGCTACTCAATTCTTACAGTAGAAGAATTAATGCTGTCTATAGCATGCACATACACACAAAGACAGCAGCATTGCCAACAAAATTAGGATAATCATGAATGTAATTGAAATAATTAAGCAATAAGAGAAGAAGAGGCGTGTTACTGGATTTTACTGCCACTTTTATGGCTGTGATACATTGTTGGGCATGAGGCTGAAGGTCGAGTGCAATAAACATATCAGATAATACATTATTACCCAATAATGCACACCCTGAAGTGCCTCATTGGCATTATAAAATGGGTATTTTTTTTTGTTGTAAGCAAGTTTTAAAAGGTTTTTGTTTTTCATTTTATTGAACTTCTGATATGAGAAGCAGGTCACTGTAGGATAAGAGATGAGGGAGAAGAGGTTTATAAAGAAAATACCAGTACTTCAGGCCTGCACAACATGCGGCCCAGGGGCCGCATGCGGCCCGCGTGGGCTCACTGTGCAGCCCGTGGGGGGGGGGGGGGTGAGTAGGCAAGGGTTGCAGCTGTCTGGAGGTGCCTGCCTTCCACGCCTTCCTCATTCACACCTCATTCATTCAACAGGGCAATTGAATACAAAGTGGGGGGAAGATCTTATTCTACTTCTAGCAAAAAGACATTTTTCTTTTACCTTAATTATACTACCTTAGGGGCCCACTATAACATATTAGCGAGGTTCAATACAAAGTCATATAAAAGTTATAGAAAAATGCATAATGCAGCGATTTATCTACAACTGCATTGATTGACTGTTGTGTGCAGTAATATAGTGACCCCTGAGGGGGTGTGTGAAGAGGGGTGTGATGGTGGGGCCGAGCAGGGAGGGGACAGGCCCTATTTTACTGCTGTGATCTGGTCACCCTATGCGCACCGTTTCTTTCCCCCTCTACAGGCTTCTACACCCCAGCGCTGGGGAAGGAGGGGTTGTTTCCGCGGGGCGGGCGGCGCTGGGGGGGGGGTGGGGTGTTTCCGCAGGGCCGGGGGTTTTCAGCCCTTAGCTGTTTTCTTTGGAGTAAAATGGCTCTCGCCGCTTTACGAGTTGTCCAGGCCTGCAGTACTTGATTTAACATTTGTCCTCTCCACTGTCACCCTAATACTGGAGGCTTTAAACTGAACTGTGGAGAGTTCTAAATACTTGCAAGGCTTTCTCCTCTTGTCACTCCTCAGCCTCCTCAACCCAATGTACATCTTCCCAGATTTGTTTTATATTTAAAATAAAAAACTTAGGATCACACAGTTAACAGAGTTATATTTTAGAGGGACAGTCCCGATATTTGGGGCTTTGTCTTATATAGGCGCCTATTATCCCCCCACCCCCTGTCCCGATTTTTCACATTTACTATCTGGTCACCCTAACAGTAACCAGCTATATGACTAATCCCTAGAGCAGGGATCAGCAACCTTTCAGAAGTGGTGTGCCGAGTCTTCGTTTATTCACTCTAATTTAAGGTTTCGCGTGCCAATAATACATTTTAACGTTTTTAGAAGGTCTCTTTCTATAAGTCTATAATATATAACTAACTATTGTATATGAAGCAAATAAGGGTTTTTAAATGTTTAAGAAGCGTCATTTAAAATTAAATTAAAATGCAGAGCCCCTGGACCACTGGCCAGGACCCGGGCAGTGTGAGTGACACTGAAAATCAGCTCGCATGCTGCTTTTGGCATGCGTGCCATAGGTTGCCCACCCCTGCCCTAGAGCAACCATTTTCTGCCATGTCTACCCCTCCCCTTTTTATCAAGCATACAGAGCCACAGGATAACTATAAGGAAACTAAATAATGTAGTAAGGAACTTAAATCCCTTAACGTAATAACTATGTATGCTTCATCTCACTTTTTAACATGCACACTCCCTTTTTTCATTTCACATACTCTCCATGCTATCTCAATGGGTTTTTTCTTCCATTTTTTATTTCTCCAGAGGAATAAATATTCTTCTGATTTCCCAGTTACAAATACGTTAACAACACACCCTTCTTTCACTGCTTAATTCTTCTTTCCCCTCAAGTCAGTATTTTGTGATGGTACTGATTTAACATTTGTCAGAATCAAGGCGGAACAATACATTCCTGAGAACCATAATCTTGTGAATGAAGATTTTCCTGTTACTGTTATTAATTTTCTTTGGAACACAGGAGGAAGTCACATAAATCCCCCACAGTTTACACTGCAATAAGGTATAGTTCAGAACAAATAAAATAAAAGGAAATGCATTAACTTGAATAAGTCTTTCGAAATACATTACAGCTATAGAAGAGATGTCTGCACCCTTGGAAATTGCTGTATTTCAGTGAGAATGACCTCCCTTCAACATGATTGTTCTTAACTGTTCTCACTTATGCTCTATTGCCCAATGCATCCCAGCTATGAACTCAGATTCTACAGCAGACCACTCGAATTTCTGCAGATTTCATTTCTAACTACTACTTTGGGGCTTTTAACACTTCATACACTCTCTCCCCATTCTTTTTAATATACAGCTTACAGATTGATGATCCTAAAAGACAGCTATGTTTGCAAGAAGAGTTAAAATAGTGTATAATTCCACTACTCATTTTGTTCATTTCAAATTTCAGCATTCCTGGAAGTGGTGGAACTAATGCTACAGAGTTTGTAATTTAAAAGCTTTGGGGGTGATTTCCACACAGGCAGTGTTAATTTTCCCCTCTATATTTACTACTAAGGTAAGTATAAATTGATCTTGAAATGCTGCTCTTCTAGACTTGGTTATACACTATTTGTAACTATTACAGAAAATAATGTTAATCATTGTCAGTGTAGTGTTTTGTCTTTATTTTGCTGCACTGACTTGTGTTCGATAAAATATAATTTTATGTTATTTTACAAAAATAAATAAATATCTGAGTTTGAAATATATATAGTTAGCTTGGGGTTTTTAAAAGAAATCCTTTTTTTATTTCCATCTTTCCTAACAGGTATATTTTTAATCATCACCTTAATGTTTGGCCAGTGCAGAATATTAAGACGCAAACGTGCACGCTCACGCACAGACGTACACCCCCTACTGCATACGCAGCTACACTTTTTCATTCGTAAAGATGCATCTTTTAAATCCTATTATGTAAAGTAGGAAGTTTTAAAAAGTTGTTAGCCAACACCATATGCTGTATAATTATTTTTTCATTTTCACTGACCCAGGACAAAAAAGGAAAGAAAGTGTTAAAAAAGTCAAAAATTGTCCAAGTAGGAAATAAATCATAATCCTGTAAAGTTAACAGCAAGGCTGAAGGGTACATATTTTCTACAGATATTTTATTCTAAATTGTAGGTTACTGGAACAGATTTTTAGTAATTAAACAACATACACCAAAATTGGTGTTTAACAAAGAAATTTATTTATCCAAGTACTTTTAAAATTAGCAAAGTGGTATACAGTTTTGATATGGGTGTGACAAAATATAGACATTACTAATGTAAATGAAGAAACAAGTAATATTTTCGTAAGTTGTTTGCTTTCTTCCCATTTCCCCACAAATCAGTGCCTAACTTTTTAGGCTGGTAACGATTATTCCATTTTTTCCCTTTCACCCAGTCCTTCTTGTTTTTCACCCCTATGCAAGGTTCCCACAGCTACTTCCACTAGTACTGGTGCCCTTCCTAGCTGAAATCGGTAGAGCCAGAATCAAAACTGTAGCATGATTAAATAGTTCTATAAGTGACCAGTTTAACATATAGAGATTTCCCCCCTCCCCCCAGCAACCATTATTTTTAATGAGGCTAGTTTACTTTTGGAATCTTGGCAACAAACAGTCATTTACTCCAGTCCTAGAGCAATGATTGCAAAATGAGCAAATATAAAGATTACATGCAATGTAAAATCTGCATGTGCATATCATTATGCCACAAAATCACGATGTGCTAGAAGAGAGGCCCATCAAACTACTGCATTTGTTAATGAAAAGAACAGTTATTCTAAACCAGTCTACTGTATCAGATTTGATAAAACAAGTGTTAACTAAATGCCTTGCTTAAAAGCTTTGATGAGAAAATCTAACACGTTAAACCAAGAAACAGTTCAAGGACAGCAGGAGGCAATTCCAGAACACAGGCGCAATCTATAAAGGCAAACTACCACAGCTTTTTGATGTTAAGTAGCAATATCAGCATACAACAAAGCTTAGAGACAGACTGTTGTATCAAGTTTAAAAGTGTAATATCCAGGGTCAAAAGTCACAATTACCATATACTACCACTATTTTCAAGTGAAATCAAGGTCAGTTTTAAACAAATATTAAAACACTATCTAAATTATATTTCCTCTCTATCCTCTTAACACTTGAGCTTTTAGATTTTTGGTTACGTAGTATTGCAGATACTCTATCAGACTAGGGCAACATACACACTTGGACTTCAACAAGGTGGGAGGTCACAGACACTTACTTTGAAAACATATAGATTTCTTAAAACAGGTTACACACATTAAATAGTCTAAGTAAGAGAAGGGGCAATGGTACAAGATGAATGACACTTCATAAAATTGTAGATAAATTACCAGAATAGTGCATTAAAGTACTCCCTATATAGTAAAAGCATAAAACCAATGGATAGACTGAGACTCAAAGAAACCTAAAGTACAGTATGAAAAAAATTGCCTTCTTTATTCTATGATTTTCTGATTGTATTTTATCAAATGAAATTAAACTTGTCAGACCAGATGACAAATGTTATTAGCTATTTTATTTTGTTAAATGGTGAAAGTTTTATAGTCACACTTAACGGGAAGAAGCCTTTTTTGTCTAGTTGAGGGGAAAAAACCTAAAAATAATAATGCTTCACTTGAAATTATTCTGTAGCTTAAAGGTGTCAATAAAAAAAAATTCTCCTTAAATAAAAAAGGGGAGAGAAATAAGTTTTCCAATGGTAATTTTCTTGCAAACTTAGAGTTGAAGGGAATGTTGAAGAGTTGGACAGATTCCTTTATACTTGGTAAAAGGAAAATGTATAATTCCCTTCCATACAACCATTCATCACCACCACCCTCCACCCACCAGTCTTTGGAACACAGAACGAACACACACTGACTTTAAGAAAAGAATTATATGAATTAATGAATCCAAGTTGACTCATTAAATTCAACTTGTACATTCAATTGTATTATCAGTGCATCACAGCAAATACCACACCACCTCACCAAAGATTTGACGTGGCAAATTTTAACATTGCTTTTATATTGCCCTCCTAATAAAACAGAGTAAAATCTCTTACTGTTTCCTAGAGATGCTTAAAAAGCCATTTGTTATCTTATTAGTTACCACTACCAGAAAGGTTTTTAAAACAGGTTTTAAAAGTTACAGAAAATAATAAAAAGAAAATGCACACTTCTGTCCAAATTTCCAATTCCATTAATTGACTATTCTGAGCAAGTTTGGTTGCAATGCCACCTGGTGGTTTAGAAAACTAATAGATTCTGTTTAAACTGTGCTTAATGGTTTGGCAAATATGCAATGTTCTATAAAATACTAAATCTTGCAAAAATTGTTTAAGTTAAACATTTGCATTTATTAATATACAATTTCTTTCATATTGATTTGTCAGTGTTCTGCATTCATGGGGAATTTTTAAAATTCATACATACAGCACAAACTAAATTGGGATTTTGCAATTGTTTTAAGCCCTGTAAATTGAACTCCTGAATCAGAATGTGTACACACTTCAGGATTCTTAGAACTAGCCCCCAAAAGTTGAATTTTTCCATCTGAAGAAAAATGAAATGCTGCAGAAGTCTTAAAGACGGGTTACTGAACTGCTTTGTAAAATTACACTGTATAATTAATTCCATAGAAAGAACGTTTTTATGGTGTGTTTTGGTGACCTTTTATTACCATCAAGTTCACAATGCTGGTGGGCTGCCTTTTAATCCCTCCGCAGACAAAAGCCCTAAATAAACACAGATCCCTTCCTGGGAAAAAGTCCACTCTGGTTAAATGGTAAGGAAATGAGTAAATCATTAGTAATCTTTAAAGCCAAAGCTATAAACTCAAGTTACCTTAAGTTAAAATGAAAGTGTCCTGCAAAAGTTTCAAAGTTCTGTCACAGATAGAAATCTCCAGCTCTTGACTCCAGACTAGGCGCCAGCTGATAAACAAACAATTTAAGTCAAGAGCTGGAGAATTCCCAGCTTTTTCATTTAATGGCTTTGGCCAAGAGTATTTATTGCCTCCAGTTTTATTCTCACTTAGGTCTAAGAGGAAATTTAAACTCATCATTATCTGAAAGCCCCATATGGGCAACAGTCAGCTCACCTGATACAGCTCCTTTTACTCTGCATAAGTTTTAGTCTCCACTAGAAGTGATGTAATAGTGTAAACTAATTAACTGTAGTTTTAGGTTGACTTTTTAATAGGCTAAATAAATTTTGTTCAGTATGGTTTATATTCCCACTTGGAGCAGTAACAAGTCCAAAAAGTTTAACTTTACAGTTTCCAGTCCAAACTACAAGTAGCATACATCCGTAAAGGACAACTGAAACAAAAAAACCTCTCTCTCTGCACAAGAACACCACAATGCTACATGCAACAACTTTGGGAATTCTTTGCTATGGATCAGTTTTTCAATTTTGAAAACTCTGCAGAGCCGTGAAAGGTAGAATTTTAAACACAACTACTTCAGACACATTTCAGAAGCATAATCCCAATATTTACACAGAGATATAAAAAATTTAAAATTCTCAGTTCAGTACAAGGTGTAGCGTTTAAGCAAAGTAAAGCAAATTGTCAAATTTAAGCGTAAATATCAATTAAACATTTTTGGTAAAAGCTCCGAGAGGCTCAAACTAGGGTGTTGAATGCAGGAGAAATTCCAAGATAAAATACTTCTATCATGGAGAAATCAGTAGAGGGAATCTTTCTATGCCCTCATCTCCTGCACACTAAAAAAAAACCATCTAAGTAGACGTATGCATGTGCATCCAAATGCTTATTTCATCTTAGGGTGTTTGTATGAAGTTATACAAACCATTATTCTGATTCAGCAATGGTCATTTTGGTCGCTCTCCTCCCAACAAGACCTATTAATTTTATATTGCATAATTTGGTTTAATGCCTTGCTACTAGAAATTTTACAAGTACTACAGACCAATACAGTTATGCTTAGCAAAGGGAACACACTGACTTTCATCCCTTAAGGCTTAATATAGCTCACACTTTAAACCAGGAGGTTCGGTTTCCCCATCACCACCCGCGCCCCAAAATTCTTTCCTAACCTGACTTGTCTGAAAAAGGCAATTACTTGCTCCAGTTTCTGCCAAGACACTCTTATTCCTTTAAAATGAGGGCAGCGTTTGAAACAGCTGGTTATTCTAAAAACAGGTAACACCCCTAAATATGGAAAGAATGAGAGGAAAATGAATTAGGATCAACATTTTTAAAAAGGATTTGGATTATGTGGATGGGTGTCTTAAAACTATTATACTTCCAGTACATGCTAAAAATAATTGGCCTCCTATATTTGAAATTACATACTTTAAAAAGATATAGGAAACAATTATTATTGTTGCTGTATATATTTGTGAAAATAATTTAAAACAAACAAAGCCTGAGAAAATGCAACCCTTACAGAAGTGAGTCATTTCAGGTCAGGTTAAGGTCATTGCAAGGCAGAAAAAGAAGCCCATATTGCACTTGTCTGCCAAGTATCTGGTTTAGCAATGAATGGACTGCAATTAAATTCTCATTTACATTTCCAAAAGAAAAGGGAAGTCCAAAATAAATTAGACTTCTGTTTTCCATAGACGTCATGTCAAACTTCACATACCTTCTTATTTTGCAATATGTCAATTTACTAAAATAATTTGTTTACTTTGTCAAAAGTATTCAGAAAGGTGATGGCAAGTGATCACTGGATGACACAGTACTGATCACAAAACATATTACCAGTAAGCCATATGTTTAAAGTGATATGACTTCTGCTAACACATGACATAGTACTAATTAGATATAAGGTAAATACTTTAAAGGTGACATTCAGCCACCTCTATATGTGGAACAAAATTTCACTGTTTTTAGAAATGAACTTAGATCAATTAAATAAATTATTTTTATTTTAAATGTCACTCCTGTCCGTTCCACTTTCGTCTGACAGATCAAGCATTCAAAATGAAGCCTCTGGTTGTGCACACAAAATTTCTAGTAGAGAATATATTTTGTGCACTATTGTGTGTGCATACACAGGATGTACATCCACTTAGACCTGGACACTGCACTCAAATGTGTGTGAACAGAGCCCCAAATTGGGAGCTAGTTTTTGAGTCTCTAAGATACATCCCGTTCATGTTTTCAATCTTTTCTCCAACCACGAAGGCCAGGAGAATTTTAACAGATGCTGGTATTTTCATGTTCTCTCTCGATTCCAGCAGCAGGTGCTTCAAACAAACAAATATTCCACCTACTATCACAAGACTTGCAATAAAAATCACAAGAGGCTGCAATACCAAGATCATTACATCTGTACAGAGTCCCACTGTCATCAACCAAATTCTCTATAGGCTCAGGGGTTCCCCCACACACACCTCCATGGGGATCCAAATGCAAGATCAGAACCTAAAAATCTAATGATTAAAACTCTTTGTTCAGACTATTTCATCCTAATTTAGCATCTTATCTTTGCCTACAAAATGTATATACAGGACTCCAGTGAGTCATTTATGACCGAACACCAGCAGCACTGCTAAATGAACTTAATTCCTTAGTTCAATTCCCCTCTCCCAGCCTAGTTTTCCTTTCTCCTGCAAAATGTCTAGGTGGCTTGGCAGTCTCAAAAAGACTTAAAAAGGAAGATATATAATTATAATGGGGGAGATTACAGAGCCTTACCCACTCTGGTGAGCATTTATTCACGTGGTTAGTCCCACTGGCTTCAATGGGAATTGCTAAATGTACAGTCACGTGAGTAAGCGTTGCATAATCTCACTCCAAGGTTGCAAAGTGATGGAACTACATTAAACTTCACTTCCAGCATTTCAGGGAAATGTGTAGTATAGTCATGCAGAGGAATGCATATGTTGGAAAGGAAAGTGGAGAAACATCAGGTGAATACCCAAATGCAAGAATAGCCACATAACTGTTTTACCAAATGGTATTAAAGACAAATCCCCTTTATTGGTACGTACATAAGCATTTGGAAGTTAGAATTTTAGACTAAAAACATACGGCTATAAAAACACTTGGTACTGTCTCTTGCTATTGCAGTCTAAGTCAAGAATTTACAGATGACTATACAGCAGCTAATAAACCAATTTTCTTCCCCTCCCTTCCCCCTCCTCCCCGACCCCCAAAGAATCCTATACTTTTGGATTTGTCACTAGACATCCAGACGATAATGGGAATTTAGGTCACATAATCTTTTATCCCATTAACTTGTGTGGAAGACATTCAAGTTGTTAAAGAATCAACTGATAACGATTCAAGAATGCAGTTCTTTCACAGCTGAGATTTCACTGGAAACAGTAGTCTGAGCTCTAGCTTGAATGAGGAAAAAACTGGACAGTATTTCTGCCTCAGTCAGTGAGCTGAAAAGTAGGGGCAGAATTTAAAGTAATCAGTCAAAGTTGTACTGGAAAAATCATCAATACTAACGATACTAAAGACTACTGTTTATGAAGTCTAAATACATATATTGGTTCACGATCATATTTGCAGAAGTCAATTACATAAATAAGTGAAATCTATTACTACCTTTCAAATAATGGCAAACAAGCAGTCTGAATTTGTGTGTTCGTTATATTTCAATGAGGGTTTTGATATTAAATTGAAAGTAACACCTCCCTTTGCTACTAAGATTTAAATGTTACCAACACCAATTCCTTTAGGAATAACTCAAACTTCAAAACACAATTTAATCTAAAAATGAAAAGGATGAGATTTTTCAAAGCAATGCAAGAGATTCAGCTAAACATCTTCCATTAACACCTGCACTGCTTTGAAATACCCAATGAGGCTGGTCCTATGAGCTGTTCTGTGAGGCAAACCACTGTGCATGCATGAGGCTCATTGCAAGATGAAGGCCTTAGCGTTTAACACAACACTATAGCGAAATAATCAAATCCTGAGCACCCATTCTGCAAACTGTTCAGTGTAGGTGGACCCCTAGGCCCTCGCGGAGCATCAAAATCAAAAAAATTCAAAAAGAATGTGAATAAACTGGAGAGGGTTCAGAGAAGAGCCATGAGAATGATCAGGCCTTTTAGTGAAAAACTTAAGGAGCTCAATCTATTTAGTTTAACAAAGAAAAAGTTAAGGGGTGATGTAGCGGGGTGGATACCCCGCTCCTGCCCTGAGGGGCTGGAAACAGCCCTGGGAGAGGGCTGTGGCTGAAAGCTGGGCTGTTTGGCAAAGCAGCCACAGCTGTGGCCAGTTTAATCAGGGCCCAGCTGGCCCTTATAAAAGGGCAGTGGGCCTTGAGGAAAGCCTGAGAGCCTGCCCCTCTCTCTCTGCCTTTAGAGGGAGAAGGGCTTGGCTGCAGGGACCTGAGCAGGTACCTAGGGTGGAGCAGGGCTGGGGAAGGCCAGAGGAGCTGGGGAGCTCTGGCCTGAGAGAACCCCAGGCTGTGGCCTAGGGTTAGGCCCCACTAGGTACTGGGGTTGTGGGGGCAACCCACGGGTAGGCCGAGGCAGCAGGTCCAAACCCCCCTTTGCCTGTGATAAGTGGCTTATACTGCAGTCTGCCCCAGGGCGCGGGGGCTAGCTGGTGACTGGCAGTAGCCTACGACTGGGGCGAGGTGGGGATAGTGGGTTGGGGGTTCCCCTGGGGAGGGGAGACACAGATCTCGGGGGGGTACTGCCAGGGGGCAGCACCCCAGTTAAAGGGGCACCGGGTCGTGGGAGGGACACGGGGGCCAGGGTGGTCAGGAGGATCACCGGCCTGCAGAGGGCGCTCCAGAGGCTGGACGAGCTAATCCCCGGAGAAACCAGCAGGAGGCACTGCCGGGTGAGTCCAATCCTGTCACAGGTGACTTGATTAAATACCTACACAAAGAACAAAAATTGGATAATGGGCTCTTCAATCTAGCAGACAAAAGTACAACAAGATCCAATGGCTGGAAATTGAAAATTGACAAATACAGTCTCAAAATACAACTAGGGTTGCCAACTTTCCAATCACACAAAACCGAACACCCTTGCCCTGCCCCTTCCCTGAGAGCCTTCCCCTGCCCTTTCTCCGAGGCCCCGCTCCCTTCACTCCATCCCTCCTCCCTCTGTCACTTGCTCTCACTCATTTTCACCGGGCTGTGGCAAAGAGGGTTTGGGTGCAGGAAGGGGTGAGGGCTCCAGCTGTGGGTGTGGGCTACATGGTGGGGCCAGAAATGAGGGGTTCAGGGTACAGGAGGGGGCTATGGGCTAGGGCCAAAGGGTTCGGTGGGCAGGAGGGGATCAGGGCTGGTGCACGGAGTTGGGGTGCGGGCTCCGGGAAGGAGTTTGGGTGTGGGAGGGAAGCTCAGGGCTGGGGCAAGGGAGTGGTTGGATGGTTTTCTAAAAGATATAGTCTAGTTCAAACAGAAAATCAATTCAGAGAAGTCCTATAGCCTGTGTTATACAAAAGGTCAGACCAGATGATCACAATGGCCATTTCGGTCTTTATAATCTAGGAATACAGTATATGAACTTCTGAGGACGAGGGTCCACACATGGAGAACAGCTTGCAGGATCAGAGCCTTAAAATCCAATTCATCACACCTGTTAACATCATGCTTAATTCCCACTGCTGTCAATGGGACTTAAGCATTTACTTAAGTGTTTTGCTGAATAGGGGCCTTCAAATGAATGCACATACTACCTGTGTATGCTTACATGAGAGGTGGAAGGTACTCTTTTCCTGGTGTAGTTTATTTGGGGTATACATTTCTTGGTCTTTGGTGATAATTGGATATCAGTGACAGTAACACCTTAAATGATTTCAGCGTTAACAAACACTGTAATTTTTTCCTGATATTTAGTATTTTCATTAATGTCCCTGCCTCTTGGAGTCATGCATTTGTGAAAATCTCAGGTGTCATTAAAAAAATTCTAGCCCTCACAGTCATGAACAAAAAGCTTGAAAACAAGAATCCTAACAAGTCCAAAAAGCAAAAGAGAAAGGAGTACCCAAATTATTTTCTCTTAAAACCATGATTTTTTTTTATCATGATTTTGGGGGGGGTCTGACTCTGAGTTTTGGATGCTTGGGTTGGCAATACTGTGATGTATGGTTTGATTTTCAAGGGCACAAATGGGAGCTGGGTGTCCATCTGCCCTAAATGTGCCTTTGAAAAATCTCTCCTTTACTTGGTTTTTGATGATATGCATAAAAAGACAGAATAAAACACTGTCTGAAGAAAGAAATTAGATTTCTTTTCATCCTGAAATTCATATGTTATCACCTCCGTTATTTTAGACTAGTTTAGGTTCCATGCCAAAGAATACACCTTTTTAAAAAACACAAGGTGGTAAACTTTTTTTTTTAAACACAGACTTAGAGCAAAACAAAAATATATCCGGAGAAACTCTATGCAAAGTTACAAAATGGTTTATTCTTTTTTCAGTTTTGCACTGAGTAGTTTACACTTTTCTTCTAACTGAACCCAGTCGTTAATTAGCAAAGGATAAAAAGCTATTTTACTATTGTTTTCACAGTTATGATTATTATTTCTGGGTCTTGCCATGCATCATGTCAATGTGCATTATTTATGCACATTATTCTAGCAAGAACATACATGTTGATGTGTAGTAAAACATACTTTGCTTAGTACTATAGTAGAGCAACATATGAGAACGAAAAGTTAAATTTCCTCTGGCCATGGCATGCTGGAAGGGGGGCGGAGGGGGGAAATGCAGTTCACACCAACTTTGACTCAAAGGGCAAGCTGCGTCCAAAAACAAGCAATTCACAAGCACCCTTCAGGAAAGAGCAGACAATCGGGGAATGCAGCTTTACCGAGCACAAGGGTTGTGATGAATCAGTGACTCTGACGGATCTCCTAGCCCCATCTCCTTCCTAGGGAGATCCATCCATTTTGTGGACTGCAATGGCCAGCTTCAGGCCTCCAAGTGGAGCTGGGCAATTTGTGCCTCCAGATGGACTTTTACTACTGGGGGGGTCTAGTCTGGTTCTTCTGCTAGTTAAAGCAAACTGTGCCTTTGAGTAGGGGCAGAAGAGAAAGTGTTAGTAGCAACTTTAAAAAGTGGGTTTAGGTAATTTGATACAACCAAGGAAGGGTTAAATGACTACAAAATAAAATAAAAACACCATTTTTCTTTCATTATGTAGGTTGACCAAAAAGCTTCTGAAACCAAAATTAAACCCTGTATTCCCTTACACTCCAAATACTCCCTCCCTCTCCCTTTCTCCAATAAACAGTGGCCAAACTGATTTAAATGAAATCTGTAAAAGAATTTGTGCTTGGAAAGAAATGGCATGTTTGAGCCCAAAGCAAACTAAAACCACCAAGTTATAAACCTCTCAAAGAGAAGGTTTATAATGGAAATGCCAACAGACCTTTAACTATAGTGGTGCTGTTAGGTGCCAACATATAAATAATTTTAGTTTTTGTGGTCACCTTGCCATAAATTAGATACAGTGCTAGTAGAAACAGTAGGGTTCTGATTCAGTAAACAGTAAAGACCAAGAGTGCATGTTTGTATTTTACGACAAGCATAGCATAGATGTGACATTGGCTCTGAAATCAAGCCTATAAGGGGCTCTTGGATAAAAAAAAATTTAGTAAGCAAGCCCTGTTCTGAATTCTTGAGAGCCTGTAAAGTAACAGCTCCTTAACAAGCTCTGCTGCCTACTGTTTCAATCTTCTAGGAATCCTTTAAGCAAGTTACCAAAAAATGCTCCATTCAACCTTTGTATAATTGTCTCTTTAAAAAATTCAAAGTGTGCACGCACAGTATAAAGGACAATTACTCATACTGGACACAAGCAGTTGAATACAATACGTAAGTGACCACATTCTGCAAAAAAGGAGCATGTGATGGCTACACAATGCCACATTCGAGTCACTTGCTTCATTACTAGGTATCTCAGTTTACACTGGTGCTTGTTACATCATTATTAAATGGCTTGGAATATCCTAGTATGTCTCAGTGGAAGGGTGATGCACTTAGAAGACCAGATATACTCATACTGGCATGGGGAGGTAAGAATTCTCTCTCTCTAAGGCAGCCTGGTCTCCTATGCCCTTAGCAAGATGGGTGGGAGAGGTAACCAGTGGTACCACCAGCACACACCATTTAAGTTTCCACCTGGGGGAGAGTGGGAGCTCTAAGCTACAGCCAGGATTCAAGCAGAGGCTACCCAAGAGGATGCCCTGATTCACTGAAAGTTCTTAGTTGGCCCATGGTTACAGCAGATTTACTCTGCCACCACATCACCCTCAGAACCCTCTGCTGAGGTGTATCTGGGCTGAACGTATCCCAAAGAAAATCAGTAAGGCTCTGGTTAATAGTGCATACATCTAACTCATTATTCCACCAAGCTGGTAATATTCACACATTCTCTCAGCAGACCCTTGAGTGCTATAGTGAGTTCAACAGTTTTACAAAATATACTAAGATTTACTACTCTACCCAGAAGTATTACAAAATAAACACTGAATTACATTTAAACTAAAAGACAAGATTGTGCTCCAGTGCAATGCAGCTACACTGAATAAAACCCCTCCCATACTGTCCACACAGGGCTTATTAGAGTATGTCTACACTGCAGCTGGGAGCGTGCTGCCCAGCTCGGGTGAGCAGACATGCACTAGCTCTGCTCTAGCTAACGTGCTAAAATCAGCAAAGTAATCAGAGTAGGAGGGGCAGAAGTTCAGGCTAGTTGCATGAGTATAAACCCTCCCAGACCCTTGGGTGTGTACTGAAGTGGCTACACCCAGTTATACTGCTATTTCTAGAGTGCTCACTCCAGCAGAGCTACCGCGTGACTGTCTACTCAAGCTGGGAAGCACAGTCCCAGCTGCAGTGTAAACATACCCAAAAATGTAGCTGGGGGGAGGGAGTGGCAGGTACTGCACCCCCAATACTCACTCAAGCAAGAAGACAGGGAGAAGGTGGAGCCATGCCACTGCTTCTGCCACATGCCAGCCACATGAGAAGCATGAGAGGGGCAGGAGAAGCTGCACTCTGAAAAGAGGCAGTGACACAAATTACTCCTCCCATGCTGTCCTCTTGCTTCTGGGAAGAGGAAGTTTTCACTAGTCACAATTTTTTCCTGGGGTCTTTAAGCATCCCATATTCAAGGCAAAGTTCAAAGCTCAATCTGATCCTAAATAAACAGTGTACCTTTTAAGATACAACAAAAAAAAGGCTGAGGATTTTGTATGTTAATTTACCAGCAGTAAATCTCCCAGTCACCAGTGCAAGTTAGCAAGAGTCTACTGTGATGATTGTTTTTTATTGAATGCCTCATTCCTTAGAGATTCAGAAATTTTTACTAAAAGTTTGGTTCGCTCTAGTAGCCAGAACTCTGCTTAACTTGGTGTGTGTATATCTTTTTTTAAAAGAAGTAATAAGTAGTGTGTCATCACAAAAGTGACCATATCTGCCTTTGTTAGGGAGCATGGCACACTTGAGGTTGTAAATAGCTTACCCATGACTAGCTTGATTCTGAATTCCTGCCTCCCCCCATCTAAATTCCACGAAAAGCTGGTTTCTACTCAAAATTTCTTATGCATGTTGTCTAGCCAGATGAAGGTTTTATGGTGATGGTGGTGCTTTTGTTTTGTTTTTTTGTGAAATACCTGAAATATTAATCTGACACGATTTTCCAGTTGCACGTATGAAAAATAATATTTTCCTCCTTTTGGAAAAGTCTGCATTTTTTCCAGCATATTCCATCTCAAGTGGCTTGTTTAGAAACTCCAAATGTATTTCATTCAGTTGTCTCCAAAATCATCACTTGTGTTTTGACTACTGGCAATTTTAGTAATAGTAGGTAATCACTGAGTTATTCACCACAAGTCTTCAGAAACCAGTAAACCTTATGACTTAAACACAGTTAATCTAGATTAATTCAAGCTTCAAACTATGTATCCAGTCCTTTCTGATATGTAATTAATTTTTAAAAAATAAAAATAGGTCATAGGTGCAACCTTGCCAACCATTTACATGTCATGTACACTCACAATCCAAAAATATTGCCAGAACAAGTCAAAGGAAGCCTTCTTCAATATCTGTGGGTTTGCAAACATACTAATGGTTGTGACCAGATGTACCCAACAACTGTGGCTTTTCATGAAGCAGAGGAAGTATACAGAAACTGAAAACATGACAGCAAGAATGTATGTTATCTTGGACAACACACAAATCATCATACTGTGTGGGTTACCCAATAACCAGGGTCTTACAACAAAGTACAGAATCCAGCAAGCCATATCTTTTAAACCAAAAAAACAAAACTAAATATCAGATCTCTCATTGGCAAGAATATTGCAGCTAAACATTAACAGAAGAAAGAAAGAAAAGTTTGCCAACATTCTACTCAACTTAAAGGGCCATCATCAAATAATTTAGGTCAGTATTTTTTAAACACCTAAAGGGTTTAATAAAATTTTATACAATGTTTTCACACTTTTTTTTTCATTTCAGTGGAGATATTTTTATTTTAACATTCCCCTGGAGTACTGAAAAGCCAAACACAACTGCACTGTGCTGAGAACCAGAACCCTGAAGCCAAACAAACTAGTTTTAGGGCATGGTTTTCAAAAGCACTCAATGTTGGCCTAACTGTGCTCCATTGAAGCCAATAGTAAAATTCCCTTTTATTCTTCTTAGGAGCAGAGTTAAGCCAATGCTGGGTGTGCTTTATAAAATCCCACACTCAGCATCCAAGCTAAGTGAACTACAAGGATTAACGAAGCAATGTAAAAAATGCAATTTTTTTTTCTCCCCAATTTTAAGAGTTAAGATCTCAGGTCAAACTTCTAACGCAGCAAATCATTTTGCTTTCATTTCAGCTTTATATTGTACTTGGCACGGAGGAATCTTAGTTACCGCAATAATCCTCTTTTAACCCAGGAATGGAGTTAAATGAATCTTCCTTATTCTCTGTGTTACAGTGGACTCTATGCTTCCTCTCCACCAGACAAAATATTACTTGTCAGACTGTGCAAACCTTGGCATACATCTTATATTCACATCTCGTGAGTAGTACAGGGCTATGCAGTTTCATTTGGTTATGCACTTTCATTTAATGCGAAGTAGTGGTACTTCTAACTGATTGGAAGAGGAACGAATTTAATCAAGTTAATCCAAAACTTCCACAGTTTCAGGTAATCAAAGATCAGTCCTTTCAAGGAGAATGATCCAAGATGCTGAATCAATGAAAACTGACATGATTAATGTAGATACCATTACAAACTGTACTACTTTCACAATTTATTTTTCTTCTTTTTAAAAAATAAAGAGCAATTGCTTGTTAGAACATTTTCCCTTTTCATCAGCCCAGCTTAAAAAGAGAAAAGTAAAAACAGAGAGGTGCCCTCCATCATGGGGCTAGTAGTCTCAAACAAATTGGCTTCTTGCACAGTCGCTTGGAATCAGATGTGTTGTCAAATATATAAATAAATCCCCTTCCTTGCCCAACCAGCTTCATAGTGTTAAGAAATAAATGGAAAGAATCCTAATGTGAACATCATTCGGATGGGACCCAACAGTAGGTTCAGTTTCAGACCTATTGATCTTGACTAAATCTATTTAAAAGATAAATAAGTGACATTTTCAGAAGTGAGCTTCAAAGCCCCTACTCTGCAAGATGTTCTGTGTTGGTGGGCCCCTGCACCTTCAAAGATCTCCTACCAATTTTATTTATTTTTTAAAATAGCATAAGATTTCAGTGGGGCTGTACACAGGCACAGGAGTCCACCCCACTGCAGAGCATCTTACAGGATTGGAGTACTTAGGAAGCAAGGCACTGAGGTACAATAGTCTACTGGATGTCAATCAGACTCGAGTACCTAAAGTCAGACATGCGCTTAAGTACCTTGCTGAATCAGGGTCAAAGTTTGCAAATGCAGTTTAAGGATGTTAATGCAGATTGCCTTGTTGAACATGTGGTTATACATATGAAAGTGCACCTGTGAATTTAAAGTCTGTTTTGAGGCATCTTTGAAAACATCTAATGGGTGTTCTCAGTGAGTTACAGCAATTGCTTTTAGTTGAGAAAAAGATTCCGACTACATTATTTTTGTATGCTAGATGAAACAGAAAAATCCAGTATACTTTTCTTTAAATCATGGAATCATAGAATCTCAGGTTACCTCAGGAGCACTGTTCCCTCTAAGCTGTGTGCGTGTGCACACAGATCCTAAACCCCGTGCACACAGCGAAACACCACGCGCACAAATATTTGCGCAGAAGCACAATTTGCACAGAAGAACTTTTTTGCACACACAGCCTGTCAAAAATTAGAGGGAACATTGCTCAGGAGGTCATCTAGTCCAACCCCCTGCTCAAAGCAGGACCAATCCCCAACTAAATCATCCCAGACAGGGTTTTGTTAAGCCTGACCTTAAAAACCTCTAAAGATAGAGATTCCACCATCTCCCTAGGTAACCCATTCCAGTGCTTCACCACCCTCCTAATGAAAAAGTTTTTCCTAACATCCAACCTAAACCTCCCCCACTGCAACTTGAGACCATTACTCCTTGTCACTGAGAATAGTCTAGATCCATCCTCTTTGGAACCCCCCTTCAAGTAGTTGAAAGCAGCTATCAAATCCCCCCTCACTCTTGTCTTCTGTAGACTAAACAATCCCAGTTCCCTCAGCCTCTCCTCATAAGTCATGTGCTCCAGCCCCCTAATCATTTTTGTTGCCCTCCGCTGGACTCTTTCCAATTTTCCCACATCCTTCTTGTAGTGTGGGTCCCAAAACTGGACACCATACTCCAGATGAGGCCTTACCAATGTCGAATAGAGGGGAATGATCACGTCCCTCGATCTGCTGGCCATGCCCCTACTTATACAACCCAAAATGCCATTAGCCTTCTTGGCAACAAGGGCACACTGTTGATTCATATTCAGCTTCTCGTTCACTGTAACCCCTAGGTCTTTTTCTGCAGAACTGCTGCCTAGCCGTTCGGTCCTTAGTCTGTAGCAGTGCATGGGATTCTTGTCCTTGTTGAACCTCATCATATTTCTTTTGGCCCATTCCTCTAATTTGTCTAGGTCCCTCTGTATCCTATCCCTACCTTCCAGGGTATCTACCACTCCTCCCAGTTTAGTGTCATCTGCAAACTTGCTGAGGGTGCAGTCCACGCCACCCTCCAGATCATTAATGAAGATATTGAACAAAACCGGCCCTAGGACCGACCCTTGGGGCACGCCGCTTGATACCAGCTGCCAACTAGACATGGAGCCATTGATCACTACCCATTGAGCCTGACGATCTAGCCAGCTTTCTATCCATCCTATAATGCATTCATTCAGCCCACACTTCTTTAACTTGCTGGCAAGAATGCTGTGGTAGACCGTATCAAAAGCTTTGCTAAAATCAAGGAACACCACATCCACTGCTTTCCCCTCATCCACAGAGCCAGTTATCTCGTCATAGAAGGCAATTAGGTTAGTCAGGCATGACTTGCCCTTGGTGAATCCATGCTGACTGTTCCTGATCACTTTCCCCTCCTTTAAGAGCTTCAGAATTGATTCCTTGAGGACCTGCTCCATGGAGGCTTCATTAAAAAAATTCCCCATAACATTTAAAAATAAAAAAGAACAGTTGCATATAGCTTCACAGGAGCCTTTGCATTCCAGAGGCACCAGCCTATACCACCTGCATCCCCTTAAAAGTCAAAGCACTTATAAAAGGCCAATCACCAAAATACATTAAAAAGAAATAAGGTTTCCCCTTGGGATTATGAGAGACTAGAGTTTGAATTTCTGTAGCCTCTCTCTCTCTTTGTGTATCCCAAAGCACGTCACTAAGGAGTGAGTTAGACACTGGCATTGAAGCAACTGTAGGTAAATAGAGCAGCCATTAGAAATTCAGTAACAGCTCACATATTAGAACCAGTTTTATTGAGAAAAGAAATGAATGTTGGGCATAATTCCAGGGTTATCCCCTACTCTTTTCAAAGAGTACCATGGGGATCTTTAACTTCCATCTGGACAGTTTTCCTTTAACTTTTTTGAACACCATGTGTGAAAACACAATAGAATTGTAGAAAATAGGAAAAGACCTATTAGATCATGTAACCCATCCTCTTGCCAGTTAAATATTTTTCCCTACATAATACTTTATAGTGCATTGCCCAGTCTATTTTTAAGCATATCAAGAGGATTGGCTTCTACCTCCCATCCCTCCTTCGAAAAGCATTCCATAATCTATTAAGAACATTGTTAAGAAGTTTTTCCTGGTGTATTCAGTCCACATTTTTCCTTAAAAAAAAAAAAAAAAAAAATTCCAGCCCATTACTGCTAGTTCTATCCCACTGGACCATCTAAATAATTCCCTTCTCTCCTTATCATTTACACCTTCAAGTATATGAAGATGAATACTTTCCTCTGAACACCTGTGACTGCTTGGCTAAAATACAAAGTTACTATTATAGCCACACTATATGTTAAACTTGAATAAATCAATTCCTCCATCCCCATTTTTCTCCCCACCCCACTTATTTAAAAAATAATTGATACAAACTTTGTTTACCCATTCTCAGTCTTCTAATACCTCTCCAGTTCTCCATAATACGTAAAATAGAAAACAAAAGTTGAGTAAATTTGTTATCCAAATTCTTTTGCAGCGTATTGTCCAAGCCTGTTGATATTTATACTGAAAGTTATATATTTTCATGTGTTCAATAACTTGCATTTTATAAATAGCTAGATTTCCAAGATTTTCAATACTTTCTGGTTGTCCAGATTGCACCTCCTTACTTCTTGTTAAAGACTTTAGAAATAGTCAGTATTTCAGAAACTTTTTTAAAATAAATTTATAACCCTCAATTTTAGTGGCCCAACTTTAATTCTAATATTTCTTCCTCCTTCGCGCCTGCCTGCTCCACTCCCAATTCACCTGTAAATCTCCTTTATATTACCACCTACCTCTTTGATTATCAATAGCTCATTTGGCTTTCAGAATAATAATCACAACATTTTGCATGCCATCTTTAATATAAACAGTCACATAAAACGATTTATACTGTAGTCTGAATCACAAAAAGCAGCAGTGCAAAAAACATTAATATGTAGACTATTTTAAAGAATTCAGCTCTAACACAAATAGGAAGAGAGAAAAACAAGCAGTACAGTCAAGGAAGAAAACAATAGATAAGACATGAAATGGAAAGGGGCAAGCAGAGGAAGGAAACAGAGAGATGGGGAAAGCTCTTCCCGATGTCAGGAGCAGTACAGATTTTACTGTTGCCAGCTGTATAGAGGGCAAGGTTTGTGAGGTGGGCTGGCGCATGTCCTTCAGAGAGTTATAAAACAAGGCATAAATCCAGAAATATCAGTAGCGTAAGAAGTGGAAGTGGGCAGAGGAGCATCTTCTTCCACTTATGATAGGCTTGCCAATGAGAAAAAGGGTTGGAGATCATGACTGAAAATAAATAAAATAGTTTTGAAGCTGTTCCTTCTTCTGGGTATTGTCCCAAAGATCCTAATAATTAGTTTCTACTCCAAACAGAAACACACACAATCCCTCTAAGGAGGCAACTGAAGTGCCTCCCCTCTTCATATGCTAGAGCAAAGAGTACTGTCTCTCTCACAGAAGAGATGACAAATCCAAAAATTATGGAGTTGAAAGGACCACATGTAGACAGTGGCATCAGAAATAGGGCGCAGGCACTCAAAAATAATTTGTTTTTAGAAAACAAAAATCCTCACATCTCTGGAAGTTTGTCTAATGAAACAAAAAATTGAACCAGGACTGTTTTGTCAAAAACATATTGCTGAAACTTTCACATTGCAAGCACAGAGCTCTCTTTTAACTTGTGCATAATTTTGTTCTGCTTTGAGAACTCTTAAGGTATAATCTACTGGCCTGTATGTTTGTATTAAGCATGTCCCTAAGCCATTTATGAAGGCTTCAGCATGCACAAATACTGAACTGGTCATATCAAAATACTGACGCATAGCTGCTTGGGGTAGTGCTAACTTCACTGCAACAAAGGCTATTTGCTCTGGCATCCACTGATACAGCACATAATTTTTAGCAGTTACTGCAATGGTGCAGTCAGCTTTGTTTCGCTTGGGAAAAATACATACTGGAGCTTTACTACATTACTGGATCTTTATTATGGCTAATATGTTTCCATCACCTGATATGGGATTTGACCATGCCAATCTGCTGCCTCGGATGCTATGATCATGCCATCCACTATAAATATTAACTTCTATTTGGCAAAAGCATTATGAAGTCAAAAAGCTTAGATTTCAGGTGCCGCAGTAAGAGCACCTTAAATTGTTTAATGGTTAGTAGAAGTTGGTGGAAGGCAAAGAAAAGGGAAATCCACTACATCCGTTTTGGGATGGTTGTGGAAAAAGGAACTCTGCCCTTGTGTGACCATTTTCAGCCTGGAGATACACAATGAGCTGTTCCAATATACAGGTGGCTTGCCCCTTCCTTAAAATGACCAAGTTAGCATGAGAATTGTTCTATGCTTCACAGCCCTTTTTAGTCAGCATCAGACCACCATCTTCCATGGATTCTCACAAGAGACATAAAAATGTCATGGCTGCACTATGTGGTGAAGGAAAACCCATTAAAATCTCATAGTCAGACTGACAATACTTCAGACATTCCTGGTGACAGTCTTGCCTACAGCTCTGGGAAGTTAAAAACCAAGTAAGCTCCTGGATTTTGTTTTTATAGGCCACCTTTAAGAGACTGCAATACCAAGTATTTTGAGCAGAAGAGCTCATGGATATCTTCTCCTGGATTTTTTCACTAGTCTTTAAAATAAAATTTTATTCTTGTATGTCAAAAGTTAAATATAAAGGTTCACAACACTGATAATGAAACATACATTGCTTTTGAAATTATAAAAAAATTGTTTTACATGAACTAGCAGCTGTAGTTTTAGACCAGGCCTGCACAACTCGTAAGAAAACAGCTGAGGGCCAAAATCCCCTGGCCCCACGGAAACACCGCCCGCCCCGTGGAAACAACCCCTGTTTCCCCAACGCTGGGGTGTGGAAGCCTGTAGAGGGGGGAACGAAACAGCGCACATGGGGTGACCAGATCACAGCAGTAAAATAGGACCCGCCCCCTCCCCGCTCAGCCCCACCATCACACCCCTCTTCACCCCCCCAGGGATCACTATATTACTGCACACAATAGTCAATCAATGCAGTTGTAGATAAATCTCTGCATTATGCATTTTTGTATAAGTTTTATATGACTTTGTATTGAACCTTGATAATATGTTATAGCGGGCCCCTATGGTAGTATAATTAAGGTAAAAGAAAAATGTCTTTTTGCTAGAAGTAGAATAAGATCTTCCCCCCACTTTGTATTCAATTGCCCTGTTGAATGAATGAGGAAGGCATAGAAGACAGGCCCCTCCAGACAGCTGCAACCCTTGGAGAGGGGATGGGAACCAGACCAAGGACAATCAAACTTGTCAAGTGGGCTGACTAGAGAAGAGCAGACATACTGACGGCCTCGGGGGTTAGAAGCAAGCACCTTCCTTTGGGAACACCCTCTTTACAGCATTGGGACAACCCCCAGCCCAGAGACAAGCAGCAAAAAAGGACCAACGGACACAGTCCCAGATTTTCAATATATTAAAGAAGTATTACTATGAGCTGCAAACCTAAAATGTTCTATGAACAGTAAAATCAGAATCCTATATAAGAGGCTGTTGTAAAGTTGCCAAACCAAAATTGCCCAACCAAAAAAAGGATCAATTTATTATTAATCTAATTGTAATAGACATTTATTGGTTTTCATTGTATCCTCATTAGGCATGGAATATTTATATTCATGAAGAGCAGCAAGCAGTAGAACTCATCTCCTGTTTTTATTCACATCAATACAGTGCTGGCAATGATGGTACAAACTCTCTCACATTGACAGGTCTATGATCCTAGTCCCCAATGTAAAGCGATTGCCATCTCTAGACAGTATTAATAATTAAATCTGCATCCAACAGTGGGGATTAGAAGTATTTTCCAAAGTTAGTTAATACAAAACAGTAACGGGTTTATGTATTAATTTCCAATTAGAAACTCCTGAATCTAGGCAACAAGTGTGTCCAACGGTAATACTCAGACTGAGGCTTGCAAGCTGCAATTTGCTCTTTAATGCATCTCCTGTGGCTCTTTGCATGATATTAAAAACACTGTGATTTAATTATTAAACCAGTCTAAGTTATTAACGAACAAGGATGCTTTTACTATGTCATTAACCACTTGTAGTTGATAAAATATTATTTGGTCATTCACTTTGCTGTGAGAATATTACATGTAAATTCAAATTCTCACGCTCTTGAAACATATATACATATTTACAGAAACACACACACACTATTCTCACTGACTGCCCAATTATTATTATTTTATCAACTACAATATATAGTACTATAGTAAATGAAACAATGAATTCACACTACTGTGGCTCTTTTGGGTAATGTTGATTGCTAATGTGGCTTCTGAACCACTGAGGTCTGTGTATTACAACACGCCAGTTTCACACCAACCAAGAATGTGCGTCACTACTCCATGGAATTCTAGGTCTGTCCTGAAATAAGAGTACAAAATGCAAATAAACTGTCAAATTAATGTTGCAAACTAGAGGTCATATGTATTCATTTCATTTGGAACCACCAACCTCATATACTCGAGGCCAGCACTTTCTCCATGAGCTCTACAGCCCAAATGATTTCCAAAAGATTATTTGGAATGTAAACATATGCTTTCACAAAACAGACAAATATTAACTTCCATTAGGAAACAGCATAACCCTGAGCACAAGCGGAACCATCTGTCAATAACGCCCTGTAAATATACAGGTACAAGGATGATTGTTCATGTCTCTTGCCTGCCATCCCCAACCTCCATTTCAAAACAACACAAGGCCTGTAGATTTCTAGGGGAATTATTGTACTTCTGTTGATCATTAGACCAATATTAAATAGTGCAATCAAGATATACAGTAATTCCTCCAAAAAGATCCTTTTATGACTTACTGCTTAATGTTATGTTTTATTACTGAATTCTTTATCTTTTTAATTCTTCTAATGCGGCACTTAACACAGAACATACGCTGCAATTGTCCATTTTCATTTGGTTTAGTGCCAAGTTATATCTTGTACAGTTACTGTTATCTTTATCTACTAGAAAGCTAAATATTGATTTCCCTTCCCCCCAAAATGCTAAGTTGCTCACGATAGTTTGTATTTTATTGGCATTACAAACTAAGTGAAAGAATTTTTATTCAGATAAGGCAACTTTATCTGTTATTGCTTTAACCAGATCTCCATTTTATATTCCCAAGCAACAAAAAGCAGCCAATACAATAGTCTGAATGGAATGTTTTAAAATAAATGACCTCAATGAGATCTGGGTAGAAAGAGAACAGGCAACACTTTCAGAAGATAACCAATCCTAGCAGGCAAACAATTTGTGAAAATATACTTGGAGTGGTGTAACAAAGGGAACCACATAAAAGGTCTCAATGCTGCCAAACAGATAAATATGACTTACTATGTTCCAGTGGTTCTCAATCTACTTGCAGCCCAATCAGCACACAGCTGCGGCCCATGTGACATCCTCAGGGCCAGACAGGTAGTATATATATATATATTGTGTGGATATGACCCACATCACACACAGAGAGCTGCATATACGACCCACAATGGTAAATAGGTTGAGAACCACTGCTAAGTTTAGAAAAAGATTACACAAAAAAACAGAAAAAAAAAAAAAGTGGTAGAGGGGGGATATCTATTCCCAGGCTAACAATTTATCTAATTTTACAAATCAGAAAAAGATATTTTGGCTGTGGAGTAAGAACCCTTCCTTCCACATCCTGTCAGCTGGTATCTTCTGAGTTTTTCTACCCTCTGTTCGGAGAACAGAGAAAAATGTTGGCCCCCCAAACTCCAATTGCATGGCCAAATTCAGCCTCAGTTAGATCTTGAAGGGAATGAAGCTGCACAGAGTAGAAGCAGAATCTGGCTTTGCAGACTCTTTATCATCGCGATTATAAACAAACTAGAAGAACCCAGTTTGAACTTCGCTCCTAGGGCCAGTTTGCAGGACTGCCAGCTTGGAGAGGTGGGGGGGAGGAAGGGGGAGAAGGAACATCTTTTTACTTGTAAACTGAGAAAGTTTTATCTGAAATCAGTAAAAGATAATAAATATGAAACCACACAATGCCATTTACACAGTTATTTTTAGAGTACAACTGCAATTAAACTCTGGATGGCCAAGAACGATTGTCCCAAATAGTTCAATAAAACTGTCTGGTATTTTTTGTTTTAAATTTCAAGATCGCCTTTGCTATGTTGCGGGTTGTAAAAAATTTAGACAAGAATTAGGCTTTAATAATGATCTGTTAGTGTGATTTTTTTTTTTTAACATCTAATTTTACCCAAGAAAAAAATAGCGTCTACTGACGCATGCAATACTAAGGTCTAGAGTATCAGTCTCCAACTTCAAGAGTATACAAATATTACATAGACACATTCCAATCATTTCCAAACCAGAGAAAGTTTGCTACATCTCACTGTTAGCCATTATGGGATACATTTAGTACATTCTACATAAACACTGAAAACATTTAAAAAATCATTTAAAAAAAAAAATGTCCTGCCTTTTTATTTTTAAATCTTTTGACTGACACCCTAAACTTTAAGTTAACATTTCCCAAACAGGAAGTTTGTTTTGTGTTTTAGGAGGGGTGTGTGCAAATAGTTTGCTTACTAGTAGTGCTGTCCTAGGAAACTTGGGGCAAAAGAAAGGAGCATGGTCTTGAGAGAAGGCTCCATGAGTTCAGATCCAGCCTACAATCCCTGCAGCAAAGTGTGCAGCTAAGGCTTTAGGTAAAGTCACAGGCAGCTTTTGGAAGGCCATCAGCCTTCCCTCCCTACTCTTGCAGGAGACTCTAATGCAGCTGGCTGTGGAAACACCTGAAATGTACCAGGCTGCAAGATCAGACAGAAGCCTACAAGCCCAAACTACCTTTCTCTGCTGCTGCAGCATTCCTCTCAGCCAAGCAAGCAGAAGTAACATGCCCCACCCGCCTTTAGAGCGGGCCAAACACCATACCCTAAGGCAACTGTGTGTGCCCCAGCATGTGTTGAGGGAGGCAGGTAGCCCAAGAGCAATAAAAATCAATTAATGATACCAAGAAAAATATATCTACACAAGTAAACAAATAAAGGATAGGAGGGAAAAAGAAAACATTAACAAAAAGGGTAGCAACTTTGCCAGGATATGGCACAAAAGTTGCTCATAGCAATAACAAGAAAGGAAAAAAAAAAAAAAAAGGCAAGGGAGAGGATAGCATGTACCGATTAAGAAATGTCTTGTACAACATACAGGATTATATATTTAGCAAAGAGACTTACCACCAGAAACAGGGGCATCCATGAAAACAGCTCCCATTTTTTCAACTGCTTTAGCTAGTTCTTTTGAAACGGCAGGGTCAATAGTACTGGAGTCTATTAACAATGAGCCTTTCTTCACTTTCCTAAAAAAACAATATCAATAAATAAAATATTTGTAGCTAAGTAGAAACTGCACGTGATGAAATTTCTGGCTGCTGTCACTGGCTAGTAAAGCCAATGCACTCTATGCAAGAAAGTGGCCATGGATCCTTTTCAGATCACAATCTTAAAATCCTAGTGAGTTAGATCTGCTACGGTACCAACATATATACCTATTCCTCTTGAACTTCATTATACAGGGTTGTGGGTTTGTTTGGGGTTTTTTTGTACGTTTGGTTTTGATCATCCAAAACCAGTCACTTAAAATGGACTAACAGATACACAAAACCCTTACGAACATTAACAGAAAAGGGATGTTCCACCTAGACCCTACTATAACACAAAGGCTCAAGACGACTTGCATTAGGTACAAATTCTATCAAACAAGTTTATATATAGTTCTATATGTGGCAGACTTAAAATACGTTTATGAAATGAATGGTAGAGTAGATCTTTCTTTCCATAAGCAATTGCTTTCATATGAAAGTATCTAATCAGAATGACCTATTCCTTTCAGTGTAGCAACCTCCTTTTATTTAACACCATAACTTGCTCTAAATAAAAACTAGTTGTAAATCTGGCAGGTTGAAATGGGTAAGAGAAATGTGAAGCAACATGGAAAAACATTGTGGAGTTGCTTTTTTTTTTTTTTTTTCCTACTGGGGTCTGGTAAATGTATGTAGCATGGAAAAGTTCATTTTTCATATTGCACCTTTGAAATGTACACGAAGTAAAATGCAGATATATCAGACAAAATATGCCTTTAAATGGCGGCTGTCCATATTGGGTCAAAAATCAAATTCAGACTGCTTCTTTGCCTTCTTCCTCCTGACCCTACCTGCAATTCTTGCTCAAACAACCCATAACACTCAGTTCACACATCACATATTTCCAATTAAAAAAAGGTAATAATTTAAAGCTACATATTAGGCAATAAAAACCCATTCTATGGTATGTTGTATCCAATTTCTAGTTAGTTAGAGTACATGGCAAATACAGAAATAAAATTCAATGTATCGATGTGTTTACATTGTTGCAAGTACACAAACACATCTTACTGTTTAACATAAATGGTTAAATTTTGCTCTTGGATATACAGATACAAACATTTTTGACTTCTAGCCCATACTACAGCTCCAGACTCAAACATTACCCAACATATGAAGTTCTTGTCCTATTTAACAGAAGAAATAGACTGGAGAGATTACTTTGGATGCAGCCTAACAAAAGCCAATTCTGAAGATACTGTTGGGTTACCATCCTCCAGGTTCAGAACAAGCCCTCAAAAGGGGACTGATGGAAGTCTGTGCCACCACACAGAATACAGACCAGAGGTTTTCAAACTGTGGGGCACCCCTTAGGGGGGGCATGGAGGAACGTTTGGGGGGCACTGGTAGCCCCGCCCAGAGCTAGCCCTGGCCAACAGTCCTGGAGGGACCACAACTAAAAATTGTAACGCAAAGGGGAGGGTTCAGCTCCCAAAATTTGAAAACCATTCATGTAGACCCACACCTCTTCCGGCAAATGGAAACTTCTGGGGTATGACTAGGATCATTCTTAAGCTCTTGGGATCAATGCTTTCTTGGCAAGAGTAAAGAATCCTTAAAAATGCTCAAAGTCCAACCTATTATCAAAAAATGACCACTCAACACACAATCTGGCAGTTACTGCTTGTCTCTAGCTTTCCTTTATTGAGTGAGGAAATTGAGAAGGCAGCAGGAGGGAAATTCCAGCAGCATTTAACTACTTTCAAGATTCTAGGTTCCCTACAGCTTGAACTCACTGTCAGAGTACTCTTAAACCTACTGGCTGCCTTTGACACATGATTAAGTGCTACTGATCCACCCACAGAAGACTGCCACTGCGGAGACAGCCAGGCCGGAAACTCATCAGGTTTCACCTAAACAGGTCCCAAAGCACTGGGGCAACTACTCTTCTCCAAAGGTTCTAATCTACAGATTCCTTCAGGGCCAAATTCTGTCCTTCCATTTTGCCAGGGATTAAGGCAAGGGAATGCAGGGAGGAAAGTGTCCCACTCCTCTGCTGAACGCAGAAGGAAGCTCCCCCTCCTCTCTCTAGTTTGGGTAAGGAGTGCTCCCCGACAGTTTCTCCTCCTCCTTGCCTGGTGCGGTAAGATTTCTGTCCAAACTGCCCTAACCACACACCTAATCAATATCTATTAAGAGACTCTAAGGCTATGTCTACACTTCCACTTTTCCCCAGGTACTTGTCCATGTACTGCTAGCACATGTACCCTATACCCACACGGAGTGTCCACATATGCTGTGCTTGGCCAAGGTATACGCTGTGACAGGCATATACCCACATCCACGATGTCCCTTTTTTGGTAAACGATGTTAGTGTTACCACTTCAGGATCTGTAACCCAGAGTTTTGCGCATCACAGGAAACATTCTGGGAACCACCTTGCTGCGTGTGGTTGGTACAGTATGGTACCGTCACACTTTTGGCAATGGCAGCTCCCTCTCACATCTGCCAAACTGCATGGAAGACATGGAGCCAGTGTATGATGATATGGTTCTGCTCCTGCTGGCAGGACAAATATCCGTGCAGTACCAGTTGTTGGATGGAATGGGTCCAAAACTATTTTGAAACACCAAAGATGGCTGACCAAGAAACTGCATGCGTTATGGGGAGCACTTAACTGGTTTTTAATTATTTTACGAATGATTATGTATGGTTTTGCGGGGAGGGTTTCACACATTCCTTCTTCACGATGTTTTCTGAAACCGGTGCTCACAACACCCCTGGTTACAAGGGGTGATTGTTTGGGGGTGAGGCGGGATGAGTTATAAAAGCACAGCTCAGTGTCAGATATCTTCAGTGTTAATTTAATTTAGTTTGGTTTCTTCTGTCTGTATTATCGCTCAAGTTATTAACAAAAGCGTAAAAACATTTCAGTTAACTTCTCTTTTGTTTTCCATTCCATTGTGCTTTGGAATGGAATGAAATAACTGTTATTTCACAGCTTAGTTCACAGCTTAGTTCACTGTCATGAACGCTGCTTTTCTTTTTTTTTTTTTTTAAAATGGCTAGGGGCAAGAAAGAGATGGAGAATGAATTGCATGTCTATGGCACCAGAGTTACAGAACTCTCAGTCATGTGCTGGAGTCCGGCTGACCCATCCCAAACGTGTGGGAAATATCCCATTGACCCATACTCGGAAAGCAAGGTGCACACACAAGTGAAGTGAACGAAAACTTTTATTTAAAGACATACATGGAACACAAAACTGCAAACATTAACAGGCACTACAAATGAACAACAACAAAAAGATCAAATTCCCAGACACTACTCTCTGTGAACCCATCTCCTTGTCCTTCCACTCCCCCTCACCCTCAGAAGAAGAGGGAAACAGATGCAGAATATTGTGCAAGGGGGCAAACAACAATGACTCCTGGGTGGAGTTTGGAGACTGAACACAAGCTGGGAGACAGCCACTGGCTCAGGCTCATTGTTCCACTCCTGCATGCTCTGGGGGATTCCCCTGCAAGGGGTTTCAGGTGCCGGTAGAGGATGTTGTGCCAGGTGTCCAGCATGCTCTTCCCCACCACCAGGAGAGGACGGTGGGTTGGATCCACCACGTCAGCAGCAGCCTGCTCGGCACCAAGAGTGGGAAGAGGCGGCGGAGCCTGTTCCTGGGGAGGAGCAGTGGCCACAGAGGCAGGCAGACCCTGAAAGCGTTCTGCCACCAGTTGTTCTAGCGGTTGTGTGAATTCACAATCCTGTTCTCTCTGGGCATACTCCTGTGCACTGTGGTGTGACTCCAAATCCAGGAACCGGTTCATCAGTGCCTCATCCTGCCTAAATGCCCAATTCTCTCTCACCCTAAAGAACTCAAACTGCTCCTGCTCCTTCTGTCAATGCCAATGAGCAGGTCCTCCATGGCCCTTCTTCATTTGCTAGCTCTGGAACACTGCTCCTGCCCTAACCCAGCGGAGTGGGTTGCATTATATTTTATTTCTTCTCTGAAGGAACCTAAGAAATCCCCCTGTCCCCATAATATAACTGTGCTGCCAAAGGCCACAATATTGATACTTTTTAGCATCTCAGGAATGCAACTGTTAGTCTCCTTCCTTCTCAGACCACTTTTGCAGCCCATGAGGAAGGCACTGAGGGTAATAATGGGAATATACCTGCTGTACTATTATTAAAATGCTGTAATGTTTATAGTGCATGGAGGGGCTGATTGGGATGGGGCTTATTTACTTTCCAGGGGTATTTCACCACTTATTTGGGGGGAGGGATAGCTCAGTGGTTTGAGCATTGGCCTGCTAAACCCAGGGTTGTGAGTTCAATCCTTGAGGGGGCCACTTAGGGATCTGGGGCAAAAATCTGTCAGGGGACAGTACTTGGTCCTGCTAATGAAGGCAGGGGACTAGACTCGATGACCTTTCAAGGTCCTTCCGGTTCTAGGAGATTGGCATATCTCCATTAATTTATTTTATTTAAATTTTTATTTATTTCTTATCTATTTGTTCTTTAAAGGCTGGACACCATTTGAAGAACACAGAACTTTTCAAGGTATCAAAATGAAAAAAGAAAGGTGTACTTCCAGTGCTGTGGAGGGGCTCCAGGCACCTATGTCAGAAAGATGTTTTAACTAATGGCCACCTATCTATGTATTGCTGAGTGGAGGGGTTTGGTGAGCTATGAAGGTGGACCAAGCACATTTGCCCTGTTCTTAAACCTGAAGAACCAGTTTGAATTTCAGCTGCATGAATAAGTTGTTGAATTATGTTTATAGGACTGGGAGGCAATCTGAGAGGCAACTGACCGTATTCCAAGCTAGTAGACAGTTCCCAGACGCAAGCAGAACAGAGAATCACTAAGAACGTGCACCCACCCCCTAGCCAACTCTGAAGCACTAAAAAGTCCAGCCCCTGTGCCCAGCAAACAGCACTGAAAGGGGCAGAGAGTCACACTGCAAGTGTATTTTCTTCCCTGAACTTTCCGATTAACACTACAAGCCTGTCACCTCTCCACTGCTAAAGGACACAGCATTGTGTTTGTGCAACTGCCAGAGAGGATCCTTCACCCACTTCCACTTCACCCGGCTCCTGCAGAGTGATTCAGCACAGGAGAGGCCAGACACCAGGGACAGGGAACGGTCATAAACATCTGAAATGGCTATAAGGAGAAAGGACCGTTCTGATACTCCTCGGACAACCAAAGTGTTCCCTTTCTGTTTCCAGATCTAACAAGGCCTGCACCAAGTGACCAACTACTCCCATTTCCCTTCTGCAGGCTCCCATTTGGAAAGGAAAAAGGATGGGAGTGGGGCAGGGGAGTGATTTGGGGTTTTGGACCAGCCATAAGTGTCAAAACTGTTCTCCTACCCACTCGGACCCTTTACTCAGACAGACAGACAGACCTTTTCCCCCCAGTTCACACAGCCCAGGGATCACTGTTCACAGTGTTGGAAGTGAAATGGAGAGACATAGGGACTGCTCATTAATAATCTTTTGCTTTGGCTTCTGCTAAATGCATTCCAGTGGTTCATGGACTTTCACTGAAATCATTGATTTACAGCTATGTCCTGCTTGGGGACCATGTCGAGGTAGAGCAGGGAGGTGGGGCAGCTTCAGGCATGCATCACCAGAGTAAGAGAGGAACACGGGGCTAGATTATAACTTACTAGCTTCAGGTTCTGGTTCCTGCAGCGGCTCTCAGTCCTCCTCAGGGGAGGGCTTCCTCACCCAGGTCTGCTGGGCAGAGGTACAGAATCCCCTCAGTCCCATCATATGAGGAGGCTGGCGAGTTTGAAGTGGTAGTCGTGAGTCACTTCAGGGTCTGTACTTGGAGCCCTGGGGTGCACCCAGTTCAGCTCATCGTAGCATAGGCACGTGCTAGGTCCCCTCCTGGAATGATTGTTTCAGTCCATCACCCTCTGGGTACAGGAGCCTGAGGCGCTTCCAGAAATCCCAGCACTGGGACGGAGTTTGGTGAATGCCCGACTCCTCCAGCCTCTGTGAAATCTTCCAGTAGAGGTGTATGTTCCTGCTGCTTCAGTTGAAGTTGAGGAGGACAGTGTACTCTGACTACACCTTGATGAGCACACTGGTATGCTCCAGAGACCACGTGGCAGCTCTTGGAACATGATCCACAATGGCCTGTGCTGATTAACAGAGCAGTTCACCAGAAAACTGTTCTGAAGTGCTCAGCACAGGATGCTACTAATGGTGGCAATGGGGGATAAGGGTCTGGCAGCAAAGGGATCAGTGCATTGTGGGAATGGCCCTGGAGAACTATTGCGACTCGTGACCTGGTACATGCCCCTTGTTCCTGTCCATACTGCACTGTAGAACATGTATGGGCCATGCCACAGCAGAGGTATGTGCATACCCACATCCCTCATGCGTGCTAGCCTTCTTGCTGTGCACTCTCCTTCAGGAACCAGCTTCAGGGCTTCAAAATGTAGACAAGGGGGTGGAGTTTATGGCACAACAATGCACATGTAACCATGTACAGTTGCAAGGGTAGATGTAGCATAGATATCCTATGGACTCTAATATTATCAATGTTAGACAAGCACTCTTCCTTCAACATGTGTAGAGCAAAGACTCTCCATTCAAGTTAGAAAGCCTGACAAAACTGAGGGCCTGCATGAAAATAGCTGGTTCAAGCTCAAAACAAAACAAACTGAGGTGCTGATCAGAAAAAGGAAGAACCTCAAGGAGCTGGCTTGAACATACCCCTTCCCCGCCCCAGGTTTACCCACCAATCAAGATGGTGCAGAACCTTGGAATCCTGCTAGGGACGATTCTAATCCTTGATGTTTTCATTGCAGCAATGGCCAGAAGTGCCTTTGGCTAGTCAAGAGACTCTGGATCTTCCTACCAGAAGTAGAGCTAACTATGGTCACCTATAAGCAAACCACTGCCAAATGAGACAACTTCCCCAGGTAGAATTAACTGAAGACCTTAAAGGCCACTCAATAACTTCAGAGGGTTAAGCATGTAGCAGCCAAACTCCTGATTAAAACAGATCATACCAGTGCTCCGAACCCTACCAGCTATAACTAGAATGTCTGATCCATTTCAAGGTTCTGTTCCACCTCTGTAAAGCCCTAAATGGATTAGGAAGCAACATCTCAGTGACTGGCTAGAGCTTTATGTACCAACATGTTGGAGCATCCCTATTGAGCGTACCTGAATGGTGAATCCCTGATTTGTCCACACATGAATTAGGAGTAGAGTTTTCCTAATGGAGTGCCATCTGGTTATGAATTGGAGTTTAGGTGAGCCAGAAGGACAGATGGAGATGTGCTGATTTACAACAGCTGAGAATTTGGCTCCAAATGTTAACATCTACAAGGCACAGTTTAAATGATATGCATATTTTCAAAGGAATTCCCCAAACACCCAAGAAGAGAAGCAGAGTAAATCCTTTTACACTGTGCCTGGTGTACTTGTTAAAACCACGAGGTACCATTTGTCATGTTAATGGACATTCTAAAATGTGAATATAAGGTGATTTTATAAAAGCCCCTCAGTATATCCAAAAGCAGAATTCAGTCTTGAGTTAGAAAAGATCAGTATTAGACAGGTCAAGGATTCTCACTTTTCAATAATCTAGCCATTCTTTTTCCACTTAAGTCCTAGAGTTTCTTTATCAATTAGTTTTTCAAATAAGGCAAGAGTCAATTGCAAGGATTTGTAAACTTGTTAAAAATTTAAAATAAAATAAAATCAATTAATAAAGTCTGTCCAGATACTCTATGGTAATGTTCTGCACTACCATGAGCCAACATGGCATCATTTCAGATCTAACCCAGACATGGGATTCACGGACTCCAAAGGATTAAAAAAAAAAAAAAAAAAAGATACGCTTGAGCAAGTGATTCATTGCCAATGAATATGGAAACACTGGAGAATAACTATAAAACATTTATGTATCATATTAATAGGAATATGCACTTATTTTTAGAAAAACATCAAGTTTAAATTGTGTCCCTCCTTTAAACTTCACAGATAAATCTTGTGCTAATAAAAGATAAAGTTATTTTGGCCAATGACATTTAACCAATATTACTATTGAAAGAATCCTACAGTTAGCAAATCAATCAACAACAACGAAGCAGATAAAAACGATTAGTTAAATGTATGTCTAGCACAGCATTTAGTTAAAACAATAGAAAAAGAAATCACTTGATAAAAGCAATATTGCCTTGATCTTAAATGGAAATTAGCTAGCATAGAGAAAATTCTTACTTTAGAATTCCATTTGCTCCTGTGTAAACTTCTACGGCATTGGGGCTGGAGGGTAGCATAGTAATAATCCTGTCTGCTCTTTCTGCTACATCTGCTGGGGAATCCATTACCTTTAAAAAAATAATAATAATGTAACTGCTGTTGAAAGACAGAAATAAAATATATCTTCTTTAATGACTTTTAAAGCACCATACTTAACAGCTAGACAAAAACGAAAACACAGGAAATGAACCACACCATTAGACAAGCTCTAGAGGTGGAGGGAGAAAAATTTGATGAAGATCCGGTCACAGATATTCCTTCAAATTCTCCATCCAGGGGTGTGATCATTATGCTGTCCCTGGATCCTCCAAGATGGAAGGGCTATCTACTACAAGCACAAGGCCATCTATGCAAAATGCCCCTCCACAGTGTCTCTGGGGTGGTCCCATAATACTAAAGAATTAGTCCCACATGGATGACTGCTTCTAGGTCCCTTCTATAGATACTGGGAGGGACAGGAAAAGACCCCCCTTCCACAGATGTATTTAATTTTAGAGCAACACACTGTGGTTAGCTTTAACTAAAGCTACCAATGCTGCCAGCAGGAACATATTGGCAGCATCATGCGTGTTCTGGCTGACTGAGAGGGAGGCTTCCAAAGGCCCAGGCCCTCTGCAAAAAGAGCAACTGGTCCTGGAAAAGTTCTGATAGCAGAGCCATCCCGGCCAATCTTAAATTACTGCAATATCACAACTGATACACAAAGTGAAAAGAGAGTGAAATCTTCAGACTTTTTGTTTCCACCTTCCCATAATCATACTGTCACCTACAAATGAAGTCGGTTTATGAACAGGTAAATGCAGCCAACCCTAAAGGCATAGCAAACAACAATATATATATTATTAGAAATTAGAAACAGAGACCTATTAGAATGACTAGATCAGCCGGGGCAAGACTGTTGCAAGCAGTACAATTCCTGGAGTGCCACAGAATTTAAGGCCAGAAGGGACCATCAGATCATGTAGTCTGACCTCCTCTATATCACAGGCCACTAAATTTCACCCCAATAGCTCTATATTGGCCCCTATGACTTTAGTCCTCAAGAATTGAAGGCCTGGTCTACATTAGGAAATTAGGTCATATAACTATGCCACTGAGACCTAACCCACGGTGTCAACCTAGCTACTGTCTCTTGGGGATGTGGATTACCTACACCAGTGGTCCCCAATGCGGTGCCCACAAGCGCCATGGCACCTGCCGGGGCATTGATGTGCACCCACCATCAGGGCAGGCGCCAAGGAACGAAGAGGAGAGAAGCACATCCGCCGAAGAAGCTGCCGCCGAAATGCCGCTGAGGAGCGTTGCTGCCTGCCACACTCTTCTGAAGGCATGAATGTGCTCTTGGCCACAGAAAGGTTGGGGACCACTGACCTACACCAACAGAAGAACCCCCCTCACTGGCATATGTAGCGTTTTCACTGAAGCGCCACAGCAGTGCTTCTGCAGCATTTTAAGTGTAGGCTAGCCCTAAGCTGTTGTGTGCCACAGGCAGAGGATAGGACAGCTCAAGGTGCTACCAATATCTGAGGCCCCTGAAATGACAGGGAATTGATTGGTGAGATATGCCCAGATGACTAAGCGAACCATAACCCACGCTGCAGAGAAAAGTAAAAAATTCCCAAGGACAAGCAACACACTAAATATCTTCTGCCTATTAAGGACAGCAAGCAAAATAAAATAACTTGACAAGATGAGAAATTAGGAAAATAAAATTTTACTTTATAGAAAAATTAAGAGTGCAAGAATAAGTTTTATCATTAAAATCAATTTTGCGGCACTGATATGCTTGATTGATATTGTTATGACCAATTACAATGCAAAATAAGTTAACATAAGTACAGCTGCATTCATACAGTCTAACCTCAAAACACAATTTGTCACATGAAAAGTTTCTTACTGATGGAACTTAAGAGTTGTGTTTTAAGAAAAGCAACATGAGAAAAATATCTGACGTATCACACTTAAAAACACAAGTCCAGACAACAATAAAAGTCAAAAACCACATAAAAGACGGAGAAAAAGACACAAACTTCATTGCTACAATTTTTGAGTCATTGTATTCATTTGAAACATTGCAGAAAATGTATTTAAAAAAAGATATTCACAATTCAATATTGAATTCAAATGACAACTGCTAATAAAATTATTTTAAATGTATATAGAGAAAAGACATTTTAAAATAAGTCCTAAGAGACTTGTGATTATTTTCAATACATTAACTCCCTTTTTCATAGTAGGAGGCTTCTTATGTCACAAAGACAGACTGGATAGAAATTCATCTTCAGAGAAGTGTTGCAAAATTAAAATCCATCAAAGCCACCAAATCTAAAAATAAATAAGTTTTGGTGTCCAAGGGCAACAGTTTATTTGCTGACCACAACAATCTCACATTTTACTTGGCATAGTTACAGCAACAATGAACAGAAAGGAATTGTTGAAAAGAAAAAAAGGCATTCATTCCTTCTCTGAGCCCTGGCTTCAAAAAAATCAGTCAAACTGACGTGTTTCTGACAACTGTTTTTGTTTTTAAGTAAAAAGTTAACAGCTCAAATGTCCCTCACCAGAAACTTCCATACAGGTTTCAACATGTCCACCCTGCTAATTATCGAGCTGTTACAAAAGATAGCATGCTGTCGATGATCAGATTGATTTCTAGGAGACATGGCATCTTCAGGAGACAAAATACACACACTGCAGGTGAAATCCTGGCCCCACTGAAGTCAATGGCAGAACTCCCATTGATTTCAGTGGGGGGTAGAATTTCATCCATAAGGTTTTCCCACACTTTCCAATAATATTTCTGTGTGCCTTCACATTTCTTTAAAAACTGAAGTTATTTTGAAAGAGATACAACGGTAAAGATAGTATTTTGTCTTTTCCTTCACATCCAATCATCTTCATTTTTGAGTTAGTGAATGTATTAGCATAAAGACTGTGAAACACAATTTTTAATCTTTCAACTGGTCCTAGACCATTAGGGTTCCAATCCTGCTTACCTTACTCACACAGGTAGTTCTTTTGATCGTAGTAGGATCACTTGCAGGAACAAGGTGAAGGGAGATCTTTTATAATTTTTTCATCTATTCAAGAGCCTAAATATATCTCACATTCATGCTAAAGAATATTCTTGATAGTATGATTGTCTACTTCCATGTAAACTCTGAATCACAAAGCATAAATAAAGGATTCTGCTTTTTAGACCTTTTTTAAAAAAAAGAAGATGTAGGTAAGGCTTTCCGCATCACAAAGCACTGTTAATGTTAGGGAAAAAAAGTTTGGTTAAAAATGAAAATATGGGTCCATGTTTATTTGACCCTAAACCAGTCCAATCATCCCTACTCAATGGATATCTATGGGTTTACACATAAAAGGACATATAAATATTACTTTCTCATATACATAATGTATTATGAAGCTCTAATCCTCAATAGGGCCCATCACCTCTTATTTAGGATGGTAGGCTTTTTCCTTGCTTTTAAACAGTGACCATGAGAAGGAAGTTGAAAGAGGCAAAAAATGGGACAGTTTGGGTAGCTGGGTTTACCCAAAAGAATGATTAACTTTTTTTTCTTTTTGTTTTAAATACACAATACAGTATCTGCTGACCGGTAAGACAAAGTTGAAGAAGGTGAAAGGAGGTAGACAGATTCCAAAACACAAAATTGACACTAAGTAGAATGAATGAAGCAATATCAGCAGAAGGGCTTACTACTAGTTAGTATGTAGAATGTGTTCCCTCTGTGCCCAATCCACAGATGATGGGAGTCTGTCCTTCTTTAGTTCAAGCTATAGAAACTCATTGCTTTAGTTCTGGGGGTCTCCAATTCAATCTCCAGTGCTGGTCAAAATGACAGTCATCACATAAGTGGGGCTAGGACAGAATTTTAACCTGGTCTTGCATGCAGCTTCTTATTTGAAATAACTATTTCCAGCTTTTTGACAGGTAGGGTTGCCAACTGTTTAATCACACAAACCCAAACACCCTTGCCCTGCCTCTTGCCCCACCCCTTCCCAGAGACCTATCCCCCCCACCTCCCTCCATCGCTTGCTCTCCCCCACCCTCACTTTCACTGGGCTAGGGCAGGGGGGTTGGAGTGCGGGGTACAAGGTCTGGGAGGGAGTCTGGGTGCAGGAGGGGGCTCAGGGCTGGGATGCAGGAGGGGACTCAGGGCTGGGGTACAAGAGATTGGGGTGCAGGAGGGAGTGCAGGGTGCAGGCTCTGGGAGGGAGTCTGGGTGCAGGAGGGGGCGCAGGGCTGGGATGCAGGAGGGGTGAGGGCTCTGGCCGGGAAGCACTTACTTCAGGCAGCTCCCAAGTGGCGGTGCAGCAGGGCTAAGGCAGGTTCCCTGCCTGCCCTGGCTCCACATTGCTCCTGGAAGTGGTCGGCACGTCTCTGTGGCCCCTGGCGGGGGCCGGGGGGGAGGAAGGGGGAGAAGGGGCTCGCGCACTGCCCCCGTCCCAAGCGCTGACTCCGCAGCTCCCATTGGCCGCAAACAGCAGCCAATGGGAGCTGCGAGGGCGGAGCCCACTGTGCTGCCGCACTTCCTGGTCAATGGGAGCTGCAGATTCAGCACTGGGAGTGGGAACAGTGCACGGAGACCCCCTTCTCCCCCGCCACAACGGCCACAGGGATGTGCCAGCTGCTTCCGGGAGCGCCGTGGGACCAGGGCAGGCAGGGAGCCTTCCTTAGCCCCACTGCGCTGCTGGACTTTTAGTGGCCTAAAATCTCCTTGTTTGGCTTCAGTAGCCTCCGAAAAATAGGGCCTGATTCCGGGAGACTCCTGGTGAAACCGAGAGGGTTGGCAACCCTACTGATAGGGGTGGAAATGTCAGTTATTTATACTGATAGTACAGCTGAAGATTCAGCAACCTATTTCCGTCCTTTTATGGACATTATAAAGTCACACTCTCTACACTGTATTGGGTACATAAGTTAAAATCACTTCAGCTTAATAGTTTGCCTGGATGTTATGGTTGCAGGGCAAAGCTGCGTTAAGACAGTCTTATACATTAAATAAATAAATAAATAAAAATCCCAAACTAAAACCTTTGCCCCATTCACACCACCCAGAAAAACCTGAATAAGTTTTAGAACTGGTCCAGTAATACATATTTCCTGTAGAGACAGAGCCTGTATCAGGATAGACAGACATTGTCTGTATAGAGGAGATTTACAAGATTTCTTTCTATAGATGTTCATTCATTCTGTCTATGGAAAAGCCTTCTTTTTTCAAAAATACTGGGAAACACAAGTGCCATCAATCTATTATTAATCATAGTGCCTAAGAGCCATACTCCTGGACCACAACCCCACTGTGCTAGGTGCTATACAAATACAGAACACAAAGATGCTCCCCACCCTGTCTCAAAGAGTTTGCAGTCCAAGACAAGAGTGCATCAAATACCTCTGATGGAGAAAGCTCTAGAACGCATATGATCTGACAGGAGAAACTGTACCAGGCCTCAGAAAAGCTGGAAGTCTACTGACCGTGTATATAGTATATATGTGAAATAGCTATTTGATTACTCCCCATGTTCTGATTCAAAGCTCTGCCAAACAAACATTCCTTTAAATCCAGAGGAGAATGAGAAGAGGGAAATTATGCACAATCATGAAGAGTGGACAGTATTTTCACATATCTGAAAGCTTTTTTGCTATTTTTTAAAAAGGGGAAGCCCTCACACTTGTCCCTCAGACACTGAAATAAATCTGCTTAATATTTCTAGAGCAAACCACTTCTATTGGCAGTATATATCTCATTTAGTATTTGCAGTCAGAAGTTAACTAAAATACTTTGAAAGAAATAAAAATGTTTACAATTCTAAGTAATTGGGAATACTTGCATTACTTTAAAAAGTACAAGTAAATACTGTAAGAGTTAATTTAAAAAAAAAAAAAAAGACTGCCAACATAAGAATTGCCATACTGGAGCAGAATAGTGGCCTACCTAGTTTAGATCTTGCCTCCAACTGTGGCCAGTGCCAGATATTTTGGAAGAAGAATCTCTGCAGCAGTAGACAGTTGCAAACCCCAGGAAAGTTTCCTTCTAACACCTAAAAGTTGTAAGTTGGTTGATGCCCAGAAGCATGGAGGTTTGCATCCCTTCTCAAGTGTTTGTTTACGAATTTTTAAAAAAATATTTACTATTATAACTCAATTCACAGTTCTGTGTTTCTCCTGCAAGGCTGACATGATTGCATATACCCAAAGCAGCACAGAAAACTCAATTTTTTAGGCTTTTTGATGAGCCTCTAGCATCTTCAACTATTTTAGTTAACACTCTCTATAAATGCAGGTCCTAGAAGGCATGTAAACAGAGTCATAATTGGACAGACTTCCAAATTCCCATAACTGGGTCACCTCTAAATCATTCTGAAGTATCCCTTTTCCTGTGATTACTCCTTCTGCCACCCCTCATAGAAGCCCACCCTAAGCCATATCGCCTCAGAGCACTTTTCCTAAGTCTCTTGTAGCTCCTCCCCTACACTCAGATGCCTCTGCCCTTTTCCTTACCTCTCTCTGCCTTTCACCCTCTACTACAGGTGCCTGGGTTTAGAGCAAAAGAGGCTGTTACTACCTGCTATTCATCACGTTCAGGTAGTTGGCCACCTTCCAGCTAGGTAGGCCATTCATCCAGTTTTAAACCACACAGTCCTGCTTTTGTAATGCATGTCCCAGCCATGTCTGGTATTGAGACAAAACTGGATGTGGTTTTGTCTGGTATCACAGACAGTCAGGGACACCATTTTGAAGAGAGCGCTGCTTTGCCCCACACCAGCATGACCTCACATGTATCCCGGCACTGTGACGTTCCTGGAAGCACCGGAACATCCAGTATTTTGGGGATGCATAATTGGCCACCCTATTTCCTACATATGTTGCTTCCCCAGTTGACTGCTTCTGAGACTATGGTAGTAATTGGGGAACGAAACAGTGGACAGGCAAAGACAGCATCCCCTCCCCACTCAACAGTTCCTAGCGGTAGCAGGAACCACCTGCAGCGAACACGGACATTTGAAAGCCTTCACTGCTCCCTGCTCTCTTGTCTGGCATTCCTACTGGTTCTACCCTACACCCCAGATCAAAGGAAAGGCAGCTCTTGCCACCCAATGTTCCTTTTGTAGTAGCTTCTACAAGGCCCCTTGGACTCAAGTTTCCAAGTCCCGCAAAATCTGCTGGTGTACAATTTACACCTATGAAAGAAAAGGAGGAAATAATTTTCAAGGGGTTTTTTAAGTGTGTGATTTGAGACTATAAAAACAGTGTTCAGGAGCATAGACAGGCTTGTGTCTTTACTTAGTTTTAAAAGCATTTCTGCTCATCTTTAAAGTCACTTAATATCTCATGTTAAGTCTTGCAGCTGATGCCAAGGATTCTATTACTAAGGCAACAATGAATTGTATGAATGGTCAGCCCTGCAAGTCCCATTGAACAAAGAATATCAAGAATACAATCAACTATACAGTCTTTTTTTGTTGTTGTGTGTTTGTATAGTGCCTAGCACAATAGTGCCCTGTTCCATGCATGGGGCTCCTATGTGCTACCACAAAACTAAATAATAAAAGCCAAGAAATAGGCTGTAATGGTTACTGATCCACTTACAGGCTTTTAGCTTTAAATCATTATTCAAAACCAGATGGAATTAGATGTCCAATTACTAGTGTGTTCTGCCCTGCAGAACACCTTGATAGTAACTTTATCACTATTTAAGAACACAGTTACAATCAGCTCTAACAATTAAAGATCTTCAGTTAGAACTGTATTCCCTACACCTACTCACACTTCCCTTATAACTTCTGAATATTTCTTCCCCCCCCCCCCCCCCCTGTTCGTCATATCACATGCTGAGTAGCCACAATATTATTTCTGTTCTGGTTTCCACTTACCCTAGCAATATCTTTTGTCTTTAGCTCTTTTGTGCCCATAAATCCTCCTACAAATAATGGGCAAGTGCCAAGACTATTAGAGCCCTGTAGCATCGGAAAAGAAAAAAAAAAAAACCTTAAAAAAAAGAAAAATCACAGACACTTGCTCTGAAGTGTAAACTGTACAATCATGTAGGATAGTGGGTAGGATCCTGGGCCCATTAAAAAGCCATCAGAGTGTTGTCATTGACTGGAACAAGGTCAGGCTATCACAAGATGCACAAGTGTGAGGTGGGCGGGGGGGGGGGGGGGGGGGAGAAGAACAGCTTGTTAGCTTTATAATTAGCAACACATAGCCATCATTTACTTTCCTTCCCTCCCTTTTCTTTTTTTTCCTCCCACTACAACCCTCCCATCAAAATAAATAATCACATCAGTAATTGGTTGTTTTAAATTACGCTTAGTAATGTGAACCAAAGTCAGAACGTCTAAGAAGGAAAGTCATTTTAACAAACACACAGTTAACATTAAAATAAAGAAAGTTGGTTACTATACCTGTGCCCCCGAGTCTTGAAATTCTTTGCAAGCTTCCGGGAATACATCATATGCAACAACAGGATATCCGTGTTTTACCAGATTTTTTGCCATTGGATTTCCCATGTTACCCAGCCCAATGAATCCAACTGGGGTTTTGGAGGCCATTGCCCTAGAACACACTGATTTCAATACAATAAATGAATATTTTGGAGAAATACACCTTAAAACATAAGAGTAAAATCTAGTGAGCAATTTAGTTGGCGTCACTTAAACATGGACTGGGCGGGAGGGGGGGAAACTTTAAACCCAGTTATATTTAAGTTTCATTAAGTGGACAGATTTAAATCCTATTCATGTAAAATGTAAACATTGTCCCATTACTTTTTACCAATATAATCTCGAGACAAAGCAATTTTATATTTTATTTAATTTTTAAAACATTGCTCCTGCTTAAATATTGGATATTTTTAAAAATTGAATATTCATGAATGATACCTAATCAATTACCCTGGAGACAGAAATCCCATTTAGCCACGGAACAGATAAGGTGGGTAAGGGAATATCTTTTATTGGACCAACTTCTGTTGGTGAAACACGCTTTCATGCTATACAGAGCTCTTCCTCAGGTCTGGGAAAGGTACAGAGCGTCACAGCTAAATATAAGGCCATAGCTTAAGTAGTTAGCATATATTCTAAGGGACTGTTCAAGGTGGCATGGCCTGTTAACACCCCTGTAGTCACAGGACAAAAAGGGGAGTTAGTGAATTACAGATTGTTGTAATCAACCATAAATCCAGTGTCTTTATTAAGACAATGGTACGTAGCATCTAGCAAAAGTTATGAATTTAAACTCCCAGGCTTGTCTTTTGAAAGTGTTGTGCAGATTTCCTTTGAAGATAAGGACGGATAGATCAGATAAAGAGTGATTACTTTTTAAAAACTGTTCACCCACAGGTGACGTGGCATTTTGTCTTTTGTCATTTTCCTGTGTGAATTCGTTTGAGAGCTTATTGATTGTCTGGTTTCTCCCACATAGTTGTTAAGGGGGCATTTAGTGCACTGGATGAGGTACACCACACATCGTGATAGGAATGTGCAAGACCCATGGATCTTGAAAGGTGTTTTGTCGGGGGTGTTGATCACTGCAGCAGTGGAGACACGTCTGCCGGTTTTGCAACTGTTGTTGTGGCAGGGGCTGGTGCTACTCTGAGTTGGTATGTCCTGGTCTGTGGGGAGTGTGCTTCTGATGATAGGTTGGAGAGGTTGGGGGGGGATTGTTTGAAGGCCAGAAGAGGAGGTTAAGGAAAGATTTCTTTCGCTGAGTACCTTTCCCAGACCTGAGGAAGAGCTCAAAAGCTTGTCTCTCTCACCAATAGAAGTTGGTCCAATAAAAGATATGACCTCACCCACCTTGTGTCTCTAATATCCCGGAACCGACATAGTTACAACACCACTGCATATAACAAAGGGGAAAGGTGTCAAGCGGCTGAAATAAAGGCTGCTTCTCGGAGACAAAAGGGCTCTCACTTGGGACTAAGGACAAAAGGGGAGAGCTGGAACCAGAAATGGATTCCAGCTTGGCTGGCTGACTGCTCTGGCTTGGCCAGGATGGACTATAACCTTTGCCTCTCTTTGCTAACCTAAGGACTTTCAGATTCTGTATGCCAGGTGACTAATATATTACCTTGTTTTGAAAGGCTACCTACTGTAGCTGCAAATACTCACTGAGAGCATTGCGCCATGAAGGGTTACAATACAAGCCTCCTGCAGGTGTGTAGCTTGGCTGAATTCACAACAGGAAGGTCCAGTCTTGGAGGCCACGGGCTTGCCCCTTCAGAACTGTGTGAACCACTGGGGCTCAGCACACTATGAGGTCACTCCCATGAGACTGGTTACAGGCTAGGGCATAGACTAGACTGTGGATCTGTGAAAACCACCAATTCATTTCACATAAGTTGCCAAACCACTATCAGATGGTGACTGGTCACTACTGTCTGTGGCCAAATGTAAACCACTGAAAGAGAAAGTTTCCATGACACATTATCAGTCCCTTGACCAATGCCATAAATATTTTTTTATAAAATGCTACAGTCTTCACTGCAGGAACAACTTTAATAGAAGTACAAAAATATGACAGAAAAATATAACATGATGTTCAATATACTAATAACGTGTGCTATGGCGGTTTATGGATACATGGAAAATAATGTAGTTTTCAGCCATTTTTAGGACAAGCTATTCTGTATGAGTACATAATGTCAGGCAATGCATAATTCCCATAAATACCAATGTACATTAATTCCTTTCTAATCATTATTCTAAACTAAAATAATCCTAGCTCAAGGATAGGGCAGATGCCAGTTTTTAGGTCTCACTGCGAGTTACAGAAGACAATTTTTCTTTGAAAGGAAAAGAAAATCTCATTCAGAGTAAACGTTAAGCCAAGTGAAGACCAAACAGAAACGAGGATAATAAATTAAACTATCCAAACTCAAAAGAAAAATTGCATATCCTATGCTTAGCCTTTCAGATGTCTCATTGCTTAATGTAGAATCTTTCTTAGTTCAGAAAACACTTAATTATTTTAAAGTTTTGTTGGTTTTTTTTACTTTGAAGTGCCTTCTTAACTAACAATAGTCAGGCTCTCATTTACACTACTGTTTTGTTAGGTGTCATATTTAATAAGTCAGGTGTATAGAGAGGACTGCTGTTAAGCCCTGGTTTTCATGAATGCCAACAACAATTATATGGCTGGATAAATATTGCCAGTTTAGTCTTCTTCTTTTTTTTTTTTTTTACACTGTATGCTCTAATATCTATATGTTCAAGTCTGAAGAGAGCAAATCACTATAAAACATGCTGAACATGCCAAACATAGTAAACAACTGAACAAAGAGCCAACATATATCCCTGACCATACTCTTCTTGAAATCTAGTCCTCTCTTTGCTTGTGATTCTGACTTCTCCTGGTTCTCCTCCTGTCTTTCTAATTGCTCCTTCAGCATGTCCTTCAGAGGATCTGCCTCATATACCCGCCACCAACTTTCTGTGAGGATTTCACACAGAGCTCTATCCTTAGTCCCCGTCTCTTCCCCCCTCCCCCACGTTATCTCTGGGTAATCTCATTCACAAATTCAACTACAGTCTCTATGCTGATGACTAAGGCTAAGATTTTGCCATGGATGTTTTTAGTAAAAAACACAGACAGGTCACAGGCAAAAGAGAAAAATTCACAGAAACCATGACCTGTCCACGACTTTTATTAAAAATATCTGTGACAAAATGGGGATCTGCGGGTCCCCACACTGCCTGAAGGGGGGCAGCTGCACAGGGGCTGCTGCACAGGGGCTAGGAACTGCCTGCAGCAGCTGGGGACTGCAGGGTACCCCTGCCACCTGCAACTCTGGGGGCCCACAGCAGCCAGGAGCTCGGGGGTTCCCCGCCACAGCCAGGAGCTGTGGGGGGTTCCCTACTGCCCGTGGAGGCCAGGAGCTTGGGGGTTCCCCCCTCCCACAGCAGTTCGGGGGTTCCCCTTCTGCCTGCAGCAACCGGGAGCTGGCAGCCGAGAGTTGTGAGATACCCCGCCGCAGGTGGGAGCAGCTGGGGCCGCCAAAGGCAGTGTGGGTACCCCACAGCTCCCTGCCCCCACGGGCGGTGGGAGGATCCTGCAGCTCCTTGCCCCCACAGGCTGAATGCATGGAGGTCGCTGGAAGTCACGGATTCTGTGATTTCTATTACCTCCATGACTAAATAGCCTTACCGATGACTCACAGATCTACCTCTCTGCTCCAGACTTGCCTCCTTCTCTCCAACCTACAATCTCAGCCGGACTTCTCCTCATGGATGTCTAGCCATCACTCAAGCTCAATACAGCTAAAACAAACCTTGTCCTCCTGCACCCACTAGATTATTTCTCTGTAGGCAACACCACTGTAGGCAACATCACTGTAGGCAACACCAACCTGCCTGTCACTCAGGCCTGTAACCTGGAAGCTAGATGTCAAAGTCAAAGCTTTCTGGGTCCTTTATCCAGGCTGTATCTAAACCTTGCTGATTCTTACTACATACAAGATCTAAGATATGGCCTATCCCATCCATCCACACAGCTAGTGCTCTCATCCAGGCGCTCATCATCTCACATCTCAGTTACTACAACATCCTTCTCTCTGGCCTTGACAAATGCAGTCTTGCCCCACTCATATCCATGCAGAATGCTTCTGCAAAGATCATTTTTCCAGCCCATCATTTTGAACACGTTACGCCTCTCTTTGCATCCTTCCACTGGCACCCCTTTCCCCATTGAATCAAACATAAAGGTATTTATCTTCACTTACAAGGGCCTTCACAAGCCATCACCACTATACCTATCATCTCATTCACTATCGAGACGTCAACTTCTGCCTCCATCGCCCATTTGTTACATTTTCAAACAAGCACCTTTGAGTGCTTTCTCCTATGCTGCTCCATGCACTAAGGAGGAGCTTGTGACATTGCACCCCATAATGCCTTATGGGAACAAGCTTATGAATGTATATATGACATAACTGGAATATGTTTTATGCTACGTATGCCACGTAACATATCTCTGTAAAGGTTATGATCTACTAAATATATTCATCCTATTTGTATGCACGTATCATTTTTGTATTGGAAGTTATGAATACTGGCTATGTACTTGTTTAATTTTAAGTAGCCTCAGTGAAGCAGTTGGTCAGCTTCCTGAGAAAAGACTATTCTCAGTAAGTGCCCAATCAATAAACACTTAAGCCAACAATGAATTTGCAGACGCCAATCCACATCTGAGCTTTCCCAGGAATGTGGCCTCGCTGGTAAGGAACTCAGTCATGCATGGACATGTGACTTGCCCATGTGACTACAAAACTCAATCTTGGAGATGAATTCTGGATAGGAAATAGGAAGGGGACCACCCACAAGAGAAAGTCTATTTAAGCTCCTGGAAACCCCTCCATTTTGCCTTTAGCTGGCTCAAGAGATAGCCTCTCCACCCCCAAAGGATACCTGAAAGAAACTGGAACAAAGGACAGTAACCACAGGGGTGCAAGTGATTGCTGGACCCAGACTAGAAGGAGGCTAGTCTGTAAAAGCAGTTTACTGGAACATCTCTGAGGGTGAGATTTCATCTGTCATCACTTTCTCACTGTATTAGGCATAGACTTGCATGTTTTATTTTATTTTGTTTGGTAATTTACTTTGTTCTGTCTGTTACTACTTGGAACGACTTAAATCCTACCTTTTGTATTTAATAAAAATCACTTTTTACTTATGAATTAACCCAGAATATGTATTAATACCTGGGGAGGAGGGCAAACAGCTGTGCATCTCTCTCCATCAGTGTTATAGAGGGTGAACAATTTATGAATTTATCCTGTATAAGCTTTATATAGGGTAAAACGGATTTATTTGGGGTTTGGACTCTATTGGGAACTGGGCATCTGGGTGTTGGAGACAGGCTTCTTAAGCTGTTTTCAGATAAGCCTGCAGCTTTTGGGGGATGTGGTTCATATCTGGGTCTGTGTTTGCAGCAGGCAAGCGTGTCTGGCTCAAAGAAGGCAAGTTTCTGGAGTCCCAAACTGGCAGGGAAAATGGGTTAGACGTAGTCTCAGCACATCAGTTGGCAGTTCCCAAGGGGGTTTCTGTGATCCAACTCATCACAAAGCTCTTCATAAACCCCCCAAAAAACCAACCTAAAACTTGACAATGGTTAATCTGCTGGTGTGCCTATCATATTGACTGATACTGTCTCATTGTTTGTAAATACTCTCCCATTCGTCTACATTCATCCATTGTGTGTCAGCCTATATTTAGATTGTAGGCGCTTAGGGGCAGGGACCATTTTTGTTGTGTGTCTGTACAGCCCCTAGCACAATGGGGTCCTGGTTCCTGACTACGGCTCCTAGGTGCTATGGTGATATAAACAAAACAAAACAACAAACAAAAACAGACAGACGGTCTGATTATACTAATTGGAACACACTTTAATGCATGGAAAACTGGACATTTTCAAAGTTGTTATAAGATAAGTTACATCATGGTTTTTATTTCTTATATAATTTTAGCTTACTAAACCAGTAGTTAAACCAATATTGAATTAGCCATGTTAAGAATAATACAACTTCACTTACAACTTTGAAAATATCCAATTTCCCCTGTATTTAAATACAGGAAAACCTATTAAAATAAACTTCCAAAGTTGCTTAGTAGAGGCTATTTTCAACTAAAGGCATTTAAAACTTTGATTTACTTTAAAAGTGGTCACTTGAGACAGAGGAGTGCTGATTGGAATTAGTTTGGAGAGAAGCATATTTGTAGCAAGATCCACTTCCCAGATCTATATCCTAGACGGAAGAGGCATAATAAATATATGCCAGATTTAAAATATTCAAATAATCCAACTTTAGAGATAGGCTGATAATTGATTTTAATGTTCCCCGGCAGTTCTGAAAATTTTAAAACAAAATTTGGTTTGTGTTGAACTGAAGCCAAAAAAAGCTGAAAATTTCAGCAAAATGTTTTTCAATCAATTTCAGGTCAAATGAATCCTTCTGAATTTTTTGGCTAGTGGCAGCAGACTGCCTTATAACCATTATCCCATGGGTTAGAGCACTCACCTGAAAGGTCCAGGTTTAATTCCTCCTTCTACTGGGTGTAGAGACAGGATTTGAACTTGGGTCCACCATATTGTAGGAGAGAGATCTAACCACTGAGCTCTGGGATATTCTGGAGCAGCTCTCGCTCAATCTTCCCTAAACAGTTAAAAACTGTTCTACTTTTTATAAATAAATAGGGAGCAGGAACTTGAACTTGGTGAGTGCCATGATGACCAGGCTATAGAATCACATACACACTCTCTCTCTCTCTCTGTCCCCATTACTATATAAATGACAATTAATAGTTATTGAGGAATAGTCTGCACTAGAAGTGCATCTGGTGAAGAAGACCCTCTATGTCGATGGAAGAGAGCTCTTCCGTCACCATAATTACTACACCTCTGCGAGAGGCGGAAGCTACGTTGGCAGGAGACCATCTCCTGCTGACATAGCCCTGGTGTGGACAGTGTAATTTGTGTGTAATGTGGTCGCTGTAATTTGCGTCGCTCAGGGTGGTGGCTTTTTCCACTCCCGAGCAATGTACATAATATTGACATAAGCAGTAATGTAGATGTACCCTGAGCTAGACAGAGAGAGAATGGACCTATACCCTGGTGGTTAGGGCACTCACCTAGTACATGGGAGATTTAAATTCAAGTTCCTGCTCTAATAACCAGATAGTCATTGAAAGTGGAACAGCTTCAATAGGAGAAACCGAGCAAGACCTGTCCCTAGAATATCCCATAGCATAGTGGCTGGGGCACTCTCCTGTAATGTAGGAAATCAAGTTCAAATCCCTTCTCTACATCAGGCAAAGGGAGGAATTGAAAGGTCTCCCACAGCCCAGATGAGTGCTCTAATCACTGAGCTAAGGTTTTAAGGGAAGCCACTTCCTCCTCCTCTGAATCCTCAATAAAAAAAAAAGTTTGGCCCTAAACTATTTGACAAGTTTGTGAATAGTTTTGAGTTGACCAAACTGCATATTTTGGCAAATAAAGTATGTGTGCAATTTTTTTACCCAGCTCCTAACCAAGTTAATCTACCCTTCACTTATCAGGAATAGAACCACAAATATTGGTTAAGCATATGGTTCTGAAATTCACCGCTGGCATAAGCATAGGTATAACTTTGTTAATTCTGGTGGAATTGTGCCTACGTACAGCAGAAGTTAACTTGGCTTGGTTATAATGTCTTCAGGCTCAATAGCTGAAATACTTGCAATTGCTCTGTTGTCACGAAGAAACTCTTGGCTAGGCCTTCCCTTCATTTTACTCACAAACAAAAACTCTGATCCTGCAATCAAATCTGTGCAGGCAGACCCTTTCGCCCGTTTACTTGGAGGATCTACCTGTGCTGATCCAGTGTCAGGATCAGGGCCTTAGAATGGAAGGATTTCAAGACTATAAATTTAAATGTTTCTTTTTTTAAATGAGTCTATAAAAAAAAAAAAAGAGTACTACTAAAATACTCTATGATTTCACAGTTTTGCTGAAGAATTCTATAAAACTGAGTGAATTGCTGAATGCCTGTTTCTTGATTAACATGAATAGTCAATTGCTGATCAATGGGTAAGATACTTCCAGTGTTGATGCCCCTTTGCCTTAATTTCCTCATGAGGTAAGTATTATTTTACAAACACTGGGCTGTTGAGAGGATTAATAAAGAATGTTTGTACTTTAAAGATAAAAATGTAGCTACTAAATATTTTTTTCCAAACATGCATGTAATGTTACAATTCACATTTGACCCTGTGATTAAGTACTATATTGGATTTGTTCTCTTTTCATCCCACTTGTCATCAGGCTAATAGAGCTACTCTGCAGTAAAACACTAAAGTTAGTGGTGCTTCAATCAACTGTATGGCACCAACAGAAGCACCAACCAATTGAGTAGGCCCACGTTACCAACCCTGAATTGATATAAGGTTTGTTTGTGTCCACAGCAGGGCTGCCTAACACAGATTCAGTGGGGATGGGGAGAGGGCTGTAATCTTTGACAAAAATAAGAGCACTCCCTCAGTTGGCAAAACTTCTAGTTCGCCAGCAAATCCTCTCCACTATCCCACCATACCTCCTTCAGCAATCAGCAGTCCCACCCCAGAAGTGCCTCCCAGAAAGGGTTTCCCCCATCATGACCCCACATATTTTAATCTCAATCTCTCCCCGCCCCAACCATCTGGAAATTACCAGATGAAACTGCACACATTGGCCATCTGATATCCTCATACATGTCCACAACCACAAATTCTCTCCCTACATGTTTCTCTATTAGCTAAATGTATGTCTCCAGAACAAATGTACAAAGTCAGCAATCCAGGCATGGTTTGCCAGCTGCAAGTAGCAGTTCAAACAAGCCACTAGGGAACTACAGCAAGTCTGTTAAGGAGGTTCACTGGCTGAGGGAGCTGTCAGAGCTGACTGAACCAGTCATGACACTGTGGACATTACAATCAACTGATCTCTCTAAAACCAGGCAAACCCTTTAGACTAATCAGAATTAACAAGGGAGGATGACAAGACTAATGTGTGTAGAAAGAGAGGAAAGGAGAGAACATATGAATGATTGGCACTGCCTTTAACAGGCAGCCGTAAGTTACATTTAAGGCACCCAATCCTGTAAACACTTCTCACAGTCAATGGGACTTTAGGATAATCACATACTGTATGTTTGCAGCAGAATCAATTTAAGCACCTAGGGTATGTCTACTCTGCACTGTAAGACTGTGCTTAAGCTCGGGTTCAAGGCTAACCCCCCTTGCATCTACACTGCTATTGCACCGACCCAGAGTTTGAGCCCTACTGCTTTGCAGCGTAGATGCAGCCCCACTCGTGTCCTGGGAGTATGCCAGAAGTATTCCACAATTCCATGGGCCAACTTCCTTAGTCCTCTCTATCCCAACAATTTGTAATTGACTCTGTTGAAAACAGAAGCCACCCCCACTCCTTGAAGTATGGTAGCTGCTCCTGTCAGTGTTAACCCATTCTCTTCTGATCACTGAGCTGCAAGCTGAATGGCAAGCCTCCTGGCAATGGAGACTGAGAAGAGCAAGTCTTTTGCAAAGCATGCTGCTTTATGGTCATGGGAGCACAGCAAAATTTTGGTGAATCTCTGGTGCAAGGCCAGTAAAATTGTGGCCTTCAGCACAGGCACCAGGAATGACCAGGCGTACCAGTAGATAGCTAAAACGCTGGCAGCTTTGCAGATTTTCAGGATAGGTGATCAGTGCAGGGAGCGCATTAAGACGCTAAAGAACAAGTACTGGAAGACCAGTGACAAGAACCACACCTTGGGCAACTCTCCAATGACATGCCCCTTTAATGAAGAGTTTCACCAGGTGCTGGACACTGAGTGCCTGGGTGCTGGGGACGGAACCAACCGTGCTTCATGACGACTGGGATGGTGCCCTGAATCTAGACTGTGGATCAGGATCAGTGGAAAATTCTAGGTCCCTATTAGGAAGAGCTTTGATTCCCCCACCTCTGAGGAACAGACTGCTGCTGAACCTGCAGGAAACCTGGTGGAGACAGAAGCCACCCCAGATGTCAGTAAGTGTATGACTCCAATTTACAGTTAATTATTACAATAATAAGAGGGATTTCTGCTCTAAGAAGCAATGCAAAAATTCCAGTAAGCCGCAGCTACCAGTGTGTTCACTACTGGCAAATTGTATCACAGAATCTTGGTATTTCCCCCCCCTGCCATCCTACCATATGGAGTTCAAAATGGTGACTGAGAATTTCAAACATTCATAAAGAGGCGTAAAGGGCATTTTCTTTGTAAAATAACCAATGTTTCCCAGGGTCATTCCTGTTTTCCTTTCAGTAGTAAGGGCTTGAAATTTGTCACTGTGTAATCATTTCTCCTCTGTCTATAGAGCCCCACCTGGAAACAGTGCACTCAGTGTGTGTGTGTTTGGGAAACAGTCTTCTATTTCCAAATCTAGTCCATTTCAGTTAGCGATAGTCTATGATGTTTTCAGGTCACAAAATAATTTCTCCCAAGTACGAGTGAGGCGTCAGTTTTCACCCAGAACTTGAACTAAGTGCAGATAGGAGGAACGCTGTAGAGTTCTGCATGTTTGCATGCAGCAATAACAGGGTAAACCATGTGTGAGCTAATACAGCATCCTGTTAAATCCCTCAGGAACTCTGACCCAATCCTAGTTGCTGAGAGCTGCAAACTTTTCCTTAAACAAGAACTCCATATAGTCAAAGAGAGAGATGGGTGTATTTTACAGGCCCTGCTTTATAGCCCACTCCACTCACAGATGTGCTGTTTGGTCACTATACATTTTAATACACTACAGGTTTCCCACCAGAAGTTTGGAATAAGATCTCCCTTTGCCAATAGGGCCCCACAAGAACTGTTACATCCTCCAAAATGTGAAAGGCCTGAAATGATAGAGAAAGCCTTTTGCAGCAAGGGCACTATCTGCACATACCCCCTCCTCCAGAAAAAAGGTTGTAATTTTAACTTTACTATTGTCTCTGCAGTTAACAAGGCTGTGTCCAGAGAAAGTATGTGGACTGAAGCATCCCTTCACAATATATGATGGTTCAGTTGAGAAATGTAACATTTTATGTCCTTGAGATTCCACGAGAATTAATTCTGTGCTCCTCCACTGAGCTACTTTAGACAAGAACCCTCTAATTCTTGTCCTATTTCAGGGCCTCTCAACCTCTATTGCCTGCTGTTCATCAGGAACGCAATCCTGGCCAAATGTACCTTCATGGACTGTTCTAAGTGGAAGTGTTTTTGTGATGAAGTCATGGGCGATGTTCTAGAGAGAGCAGATCAGCAGGTCCTGCTGGCACAACGGGCTGGTGAGAAGCAGGCGGACAAGCTGAGACTTGCAGTCCAAGTGGAGGACAAGGTTTCAGAGATTGAGCAGACACTTGCAAAGCAGTTCCTGGGACAGGAATGACAGCTAAGGGAGGAGGACCGAGCTCAGAGAGAACTGTTTTATCAACTTATGTCCATCATGGCTGCAAGAGCCAGTGCAAGAGCACTGGCTCCTGCTGCCTCCCTACACCATGGCCTGATCCCCCGGCATCGTACCTCAGGCATGCAGTAGCTTGGACAACTTCGTGTTGGGGCGGCCCAAGCATTCAGGCCTCAGGAGCAGCTGGTTAGGGCAACTAAACACCATGCAGCTTTCCTTCTTCAACTCCTCTCCTGTGGATACCTGCAACTCCCTCTCCCAGTGCCAAGTGAGCAGACATCAGGAAAAGAAGGGGAAAAAGAATGCAGGGCCAGGAAGCATATAGCGGTCGGGGGTTTGGGTTGGGTTTGCACCACTTTCAGGGGAAGGGAATACTGTTCTTCTGGTATGTGTTTTGGTGTGCTGTAATGGAATTGGTCTGTCCAGCACTGAGTGACACTTGTACTGTTTTAATACGTGTTTACAAACAAAGCCTTTTAGGTCTTCAAGAAAGTTTATTGCTATCATTGCATCACATGACAATCATGATTTCAGATAACAAATTATACATTAGTAAGCAAACACTATTCCTCTATTTACCAAGGTATAGCAATTCACATTTCAATACATTCTATACATAAACCCATGCTGCCACCCCCGCCCCCAACTCATTAATCATCATGTCATTCATAATTACAATGGATGGCAAGCAACCCATACACCTTCCAAAGCACTAAATACCCTGCCCTAACATTTAATTAGCCACTTTCTGCCCCCAAAAGCACATTCATACAGGTACTATTCCCTTTCTTCCATTGGCCCATGCAAGTCCATAATGTGAGAACACAAAGTATCCCTGACTTCTGCTGCCTGGGTGCAACCAGCTCCCGCAGTGGTAGCTGCACTTTCTGGCTGAGGCTACCGATTCATCAGCACCTCTGTCACAGGTCCATTCCGGGGGAAATGGCTCACCTTTAGCTTCACAAAGATTGTGAGGAACACAGCAAACTACTGTAATGCATAGGCGCCAACTTTAGCCGGCGCGCGCTTGCGCCCCCCCCCGTCCCAACTCCGCCCCTGGCCCCGCCCCCATTCCAACCCCTTCCCCAAATCCCCACCCCTGCCTCCTCCCCCGGGCATGCAGAATTTCCCCTGGGGAGAAGCCGAGCAGCAGCGCGCTCAGGAGAGGAAGCGGACGTGAGCTGGAGGGAGGGTGCAGAGGAATCACTCCCTGCCCCAGCTCACCTCAGCTCCACCTCCGCCCCTGAGCGTGCCACCATTCTGCTTCTCCCCGCTCCCTCCCAGGCTTGCCGCACGAAACAGCTGATTCGCGGCAAACCTGGGAGGGAGATGGGAGAAGCAGAGCGGTGGTGCGCTCAGGGGAGGAGGCAGAGCAGAGATGAGCTGGGCGGAAGGGCCACCGGGGAGCTGCCGGTGGGTGCTCTGCACCCACCAATTTTTCCCCATGGCTGCTCCAGCCCTGGAGCACCCACGGAGTCGGCGCCTATGCTGTAATGCAGACAGCATTGATGACACTGGCATCCAAATGGGTCTGTAGAAGCACTGGGAGAGGGAGTTGCAGGTATCCACAGGAGAGGGGTTGAAGAAGGAAAGCTGCATGGCGTATAGTTGCCCTCCAACATGATTTTAATTTTCCAAAAGCACATTCAACAGCTATTCTACACCTGCTGAGAGTGTAATTAAACCCATTTTTTAAAATCAGGGCTTATGAAATCAGGGTATGGTTTCATAAGCCAAGGCAAAAGTGGGTATGCAGGGTCCTCCAGAATAACGATGGGGACAGGAACTCTCTTTATGTCAATGTCATTTGGTAACAATAGTGTCACAGTCTGTCCATGAATGTAGACTCCTGAGCAGCAAAAAACGGGCATTATGAACATTCCCAGTACAGCCCACATTTATATTCCTAAGCCTCTGTGATCCAGGAGGATCTGCCTAATAATGTAGTTGTACCCTTTACAGTTTATGTATTGATGTACTCCTTGAGGAGGGAAAACGGTTGGCACAAGTCCCATCAATGGTCCCGGCGCAGTTAGGAAACCCCATTCTCTTAAAGCCAGCAGTTACCTCCAGAATATCTTTAATGCCCGTCACCTCAGATATCTTTGCCACCATTTTACCCACAGCTTACTGTTTGTCAATGAACCTGTAGCAGTCCAGAGTAGTCCGCTTCCAGACAGTTATAGCAACCCACTTCTGGACCGGCAAAGCTGACCACAGTTGTCTCTCAATACTGAACGGCACTCGCAAGCTGCTCACAAAGCTCCAGAAATGTAGCTTTCTTCATGTGAAAGTTCTGGACCCACTGCTGGTCATCCCAGGTCTGCATGACGATGTGTTCCCACCACTCTGTGCTTGTGGCCCTGCACCAGAAGCGCTGGTCTATGTAGAGAGCATCAGTGGCTGTGCCAATTGTACTGAGCAGCATCTGTCAGTGTAAGTCTACCATGCCATGCCAGGGTATTCTTCCTTCTCTTCTGCCACCACCACCTCCTCCTCCTCCTCCATCAGGAAATCTAACAGGTACCTTTGGTGGGGCAGAAAACATCACCAAAATGTCCACCAGTGCCAGTTTCCTGACACGGGAGTGAAAACACAAGCAAGAGAAGTTCTTCAAAAGTTGCCGCCTGCATGCTGCTGGCTCCAGTAGCTGGGAGCACAGAGACCAAAATGACTGCTCAGCTGGCTGTGTTGGCAGGCTGTTCAAACTTCCTGTAACATGCAGGGCAGGCAGTAAAGTTTTCCTCACAGTGCATCACAGTCATAAGATAGAGTAGCCACATTTCAGGAGGGTGCAAGGGACTCTGGGATATTGTTGGTTTGACTTAGGTCTGCGTGCTGCAGTGTGGACGCCAGACCCCAGGTTCAACACGGGTTGGAAAAGTCTTAATGCAGGGTTAAAAAACAGTGTAGCCATTCAAGCTCAGGGAGCAAAATCCTGGCTCCAGTTAAAGCAGTGGAATTTTTGCCATTGACTTTAATAGAACCAGAATTTCACCTCAGATTGCAGTCATTGCTCTCTCGGGTCTCTATGCAAAAATAAAGCATATATATTTGCCAACCTTAAAACCTGAAGTAATGGTTTGTTCTCTCCCCTCCCCCTCAAAGAAATAACTAAGTTACTTCATAGTACTTCTCCTCTCTCTTGCATGTGTTGACAACATTCAAGCTGTCATGTTTAAGCCAGTGAACAAAATCATAATGTTACTTCAAAGCTTTTACAGAAACGTCTTTATGAATAGTATAGAAGGCAGGTATGAAACATAGTGACAATTAATACTGATAATATTGTGGCGAAAGACACCAGATAGACTTATTATCTGTACCATTTTTGCATTTCATTTAACTTCACTAACATATGACCAAGTATATCCATTATTCTGTATTCCACCTGCACAACTAAAAACTTTTTAAAAAGTCAGATTCAGAACTGTGAAAAGCTTTAATGGATTGTGTTAGTGGAAGAGAGATATAAAACAATGCCACTAAAAGTTCATTTTAAAATAAAATTAAGAGTCAGACATTTGTTTTCATTGATCTGGAAAATAAAATTATAAAAAGGCACTAGAAGCTTAAAAAATTACTTTTAAAATAAGAGTAGTTTCAGGGGCTACACCCTTTGCGGAGTCCCCTGTCAAATTTTGTGGTTTTAAATGTCACATTCCCCCTTCTAAAAAAATATACACATATATTTCTCTTCTGTTACTTTGTGAGACACCCCCAATAAACACAGGGGAAACTGACTGAGCTACACAAGGGAAACAGTAAATTGACTATAAATTAAGTGTTGTCAAATGCACAGAATACACATATTAAAAAGACTGTAGAAAAAGATTCTACAATTTATTTCACTTATAGTAATCTTAGGTGTTACTTGTAGCAACACTAGGTAGAACAATTTCAAACAAGTATTATCTTTAAATCACTAGTGTCCCTTTAAAAGGAAAGATAGGAGACAGGGGAAAGGTTATAACTTGGGCCCTAATCCTGCATATACATTTGCTTCACTTTGCATTCAACTGGACTACCTGTGTGTGTAAAGTGAAGCAAATGTATGCAGTAGCAGGGTCTTGAATATAAAAAAAGTGCTGCTGGATTCAACTTTGGCACAAAAATAATGAAATATAAATCACAAAGAAAGCAAAGTATGAGTACAGATTACAGGTATGAATAACATGCTGTTTTAAGTCACTAGCTTCACATAAACTTCTGTGGGCTATTTTAAACCCTGCATATGCTATTTTAAATAAACATGTTAAAATATTTATTACGCTAAGCTACTCATAAGATTAAGTAAGTATTGATATGAGCCTCATATAATTTTACAACCTGTATGGCTTTAATAGAGTGCACAATACTTGTAAAAGGTGCAAAACACAAGTGATAATCCTCTCGTGCTATGAAGCACATTTATCAGGGGTTGCAAAACCCAATGCACGTTTCATCTAAGGAATTAGAAGCTTGTCAGGGGTGGGGAGACCTCCAAGTGCACTCAAATCCGGAGTGCAGCTCCTGTGTGCCTGCAACTACCACCCACCCCACCTCCACTGTTTTCACGTGATAAGAAGTTCTGGGGCGCTGCGGTCACTTGAGTGGCTCACGTGCCAATTTAGCGAGGGGGGTAGGAAGCAGCAGCAGAAGCATTTCTCTGGCTGGTTCAACAAGGAGGCCTGGCCTTTCAACACAACTGGGCAACGATTTGCAACCCCAGCTCGCGCTGCTAGAATGTCACCAAGAAACCCGAGGCAAAGAAGGAGAGGCGGGTCCTTACCCATTGCAATGCTGGCAGCATGCACCTTCCTGTGCTTGTATAACAGCCTGGCGGAGCCTCTGAGCATTAAAACTGCTGCCATGCCGCTTCACTCTGCGTGACCTCCAGTTAAACGCCACCCCCACCTCCCCGGGCCGCCCGCTCTGCCTGTGACCGTAGACGGGGAGGAGAGAGAGGAGACGAGTGACAGCCAGGGGAGCCAACCACTGCTTGGCCTTGTCAGCCGCACACCAATGAGAGGGGACATCCTCCTGCCGGTGACCTGCCGGGTTCGCCTCCAGCCCCATGATAGACAGGGGAGCTGCCTGCTTCCCCGCGCTGCTCTACAGCCGAAGGAGGGATGGGCTGTTCTTCTGGGCGGCGCCCGCTCGCGGGCAATTGCTGCAGGAGTAGCACCAGGGGGACAAGGCGAGGATTCCCCCACCCGCCTTCTGCAGGCTGCTCCCTCTGTGCCGCCTTCACTTATCCCCTCCTAGTGCCATAAGCATAAGGCATCTCCCCCCCCCGCGCTACCTTCTGCACTCATGGGAATAGGAGGGGGCAAGCAGAGCCTAGCTCCAGCGGGTGGTTACCCAGCTAGTCGACGCTTTATCCAGGTAGCCTCAACGCTGTGCAGCTACCACGCAAACGGTATACAGTATATCTCTATACACGCACTAGTGCAACATCCTTCTTGGACTTAACGTTCACAGTGCTTTAGGGTTACACACTCAGGTTTCCTTTCTCTCGCTCTGCCTGCCTCTCCCTTGCTGCTGACAGCTTTTAGCTTGAATATTTCCTCTGCAACCCATCAATAGAATCTTCTTGGTGTCTATAATAAACGTCTGAAATTTCATCCTGCTTCTCAAAATGCCATCCTACTGTAGCCCTAGAGTTCACCACCCTGCTAGCATTTTTATACACACATCAATTACTTCTTCAAATATTCTTGGATGTAAAATCTTACAGGTTATATAGCGCACATTGTATTTTTTCCATTTAGCTGGTGGGGTCATTTCTATTGTCCTAATATATAATGCATTGTAATGTAATATGGAACTGTAATCAAATAAGATCTGATCCTGCACATATTTTGTTCCTACTGTTGAGATTAAAAATACTTTGTTTTGAAAAGACTGTTTTGTTGTTGCTATATTCACAACTGGTCACAGCTCCTGAAGGGAAGAGTTTCATGTTGCCAAACTTAGTCAGGCCTGCTGAGGAATCACAATTGGTACACAGGGTACTGTTGCCCTGGGACTAGGTCTAAGAGTGGGAGACTCATGGGATTCCATCCCAGGGCAGGTAAAAGGATGAGGGCTAAGAGCTGAGAGGGGTGTACTCAGAAAGAATAGAGAGAAGTCAAAGATGCAACTAGGCCAGTGAAATGTGACCTGCCCCCTTTTAGTTCTTACTTTTGTTTCATCTTGTGTTCCACATATGGGCCATTGCAGATGGAGAAGTGTAATTTTCGACTTGTCATAGTCAATGTAGATAATACTGTTTAAAATGTAATTTGAGTAGAAATCCAGCATATGGCAGAATCAGTAGCTCCACTAATGAACTGTATAAACAGCTGATCCAAAATCTATTCCTACATTGATTCCATGTAGAAAGCAAAGAGACCCACTTCATCGGTCACATTACACAGTGTAGGAACTAGAGGTAATTTGGAAATCAAGTTAAAGCCTTAATAAACTGATAGGCTGACTGTTCTCGTTAAGCCTTAAATTATTAGCATGCCAATATAATAATCTCAAAGAGAGGACTCTCGACTCCACCCATATTATAAACAAATTTCCGCTTTTCTTACTGTTCATCATGCAGTAAGAAGTCAAGTGAGTAGATTACATTACAACACAATGAATAAGGTACTTCATACATCACATGGCAAAATCAACCAGAATGCAGGTTTTGGATTACATCACATTTTAATTCAAGTAGCAGCATTGTCAGATTAACATACTAAATTAGGCAACATTTTCATATCACCTACATAGGATATTAAAAGTTAAGAATTACTAAAATAACAATAGACTAGGAATCACCTTTTTCAGTACAAGGGTTAATTTACGTGACTAGAAAGGTAGTTAAGACTGCAGCTACATTTCACTTAAAGCCAAATTTTGCATCTTTTCTCAAATCTACAACAAAATAAAATTTAAAAAGTCAGATCAGTTTGAAAATTGATAAGTCAGGTCAATAGCTGGAGTAGAGTTTGTAGAGAAAACTTTACATCATTTGAACAAGGGGTTCCCTAGAGGAGACACCCTAAAAACTGAGCTGTTTTCAAAGTTTCAAAAGTCTTCTCATAGTTTTTTCACATACAGGGATAGGAACACATTAAATTTATATTTCTGGATTCCCTTTGCTGAAATCTAGTACATAATGCCAAAGAAGGTCTAACATTTGAGATATGAATATGAATTAGACCTTCTATTTGGAACTACAGACTGGAATGCTGCATTGCTGGGGATATTGCCAGATAATATGAGACTCCTTATAGCAACTACTAAGAGAGCTTCAGTGGCAGTTCTCTTCCAAATCTAAAAGGGAATGTGGTGGGGATAGGCAAAGGCTTGCTTCTCAGTGTAGAATATGAATTCAGGACCTCCCATACCACAGCACAGATACCTACAACTTGAATTGAAGGAGTAATTCCTTTACTTGGTAACAGTAGTAGCCTAATACAGAGACTAGCCACTACAGAGGAAGACATAACATTGAATCACTGGATTACACGTACATAGCCACATGAAAATACCCTTTGACCTAGGCATTATGAAGTATCATTCATTCACTTTTACAGAGTAATAACTAGAACCAGAACCCACATCTTTCATATAGCAGAACTAACTTTTACTCACCCATATTTCCTCACAGACATTATGCCAAATCTACATGCTTGACTGTACTGTCTGTACAACAAGACTACTTTTACATATTCATCTCTCACAGAGTAGAGAGACACACAGTTGAACTGCCTAGCAAACAGTTGCACATGATGGAATTTCTGTGTAGAATATGAGGCAGAGGGCAGTAGGAAGAGAAAACATAACTCTGTGGCTAAAGCAATGGAATAGGACCTAGGAGATCTGGAGCCATTCTGACTTGATAGCATTTTACACCCCTGCAAAGCCACAGAGGATCAGGTCCAGCTATTTTATCTGAAAGAGCCTTTTCCTCTTTCATTGTGAAGGTTGAACAGTGCAAAGTGAAAGAGGTAATTGTGCTGTTATTTGTGAATTGTATCCTCAGTGTTCAGTGACTGGATTGCTCTCTTACTGCATACTGCCCAGCCTCTGCACTGAATGTGGCTCTGGCTCCCTGACTCATTCATTACTCATTATCCAATCTGTGCACTCAGTGTCAAACTCATCATTAGTGTAATTCCATAGGTGTAAATAACTACTCAAGGTGTAATGGAGCTGTGAATAAGAGAGTCAATGCATGCTTACAAGAGGGCACATGTGCTCATGTGCAACTCAAATCTTGGGATTTCACAGCTTTTGAGTACCGCATTTACTAATCTTAATGCACCTCTTACATAGCTTTTGTAGAGAATATAGTACAGAGATAGGTACATTCGAAATACTCTAGACTAGATTAGTTTCATTAGAGTCCCTTTTCCAACACTGACCATAGGTCACCAGACTAGGCATTCTGGAATAGCCAGTTTGAGAAGGAAACTAGCAATTGCAGGACAACTACACTATGGACATAAAAAATAAGTAGGTAAATTAAGAGGCTCTTTCTCCCCCCCCCCCAAAAAAAATACCCTCTAGTGATGTTTGAACTTTTAGTAGTTTATAATAAAGTTAGCTCATTTTGTTGAAAAATATATAATTTCACGTTTAGTACAGTTATCTTAATATAAACTAAGCTTTCCTAGTTAATTTATTTGTATACGTTTCTCATTTCTTTGCCAAGCTAATCACATTCTTTCCCTACAAAATGCAGAAAAAAGCTTTGTTAGACTCCAAAATGATTTTGTTTGAAGTAAATAGCTATGAAAGCTTTCACTTGTATTAGACTCTGGGACAAGTATGTTCTCATTTATTCAACATAGCAGGAATATCTTCAAAGTCACAACTAACAGGATAGCGTTTCATAAAGAGATCTGTATATGATGATTTTTGAAATTGTTCAACAGTTAAAATGTAAATGTATAATTGAAATATTTATTCTTTGTATAGCATATTTCTACATAGTGTAACATTTTGTCTTCCACATGTTAAATATCTGGGTGCATACACTTTCTGGATGCATCAAATAGAACTACTGGGATACTTTTAAAAATATTACAGTAAAATCTCAAGTGTCTATAAAAAGAAATTCAATAGAGATTTCAAAATATCTGTAAGTGCTAAATACATTTTCCAGAAATCAGTGATTATGTTTCAAATGCATCACAAAGGGGAACTGTTAACAAGTGTGACTTTGCCAGTAGTAGGAAGATTGCCAACATTTAATTGGCTTTAAAGGTTCTGTTCCGTCAATGGTGTATTGTGTCTTAAAGGCAATAATAATAGCCTTATGATTTAGGTGTGAAGAGGGAGCTCAAAGTATCTGACTGAATGTGGCATGAAGCAACTATTTTCTTCAACAAAATATGCTAAAATATTTGTCACCTTAGTTTAACTGCAATGTTAATTTTGTATTATGCAGCAAGAATCTGAATAGAAACAAATAAATACATAGCTCTTATACAGCACTTTTCATCAATATATCTCAACCTGCTTTAACAAAGGAGGATAAGCAACATTGCATCTATTTTACACATGGTAAAACTGAAGTACTGAGCGGTGTAGTGAGTTTCCCAAGGACACTCAGCAGGTCAATGGCGGAGGGAAGAAAACACAGGATTCCTGACTATCATTCCAGTGTCCTATTCACTAAATCACACTGCCTCACTATAACCAGTGAATAATTAATTATTGTACCATCTGTCTTTATAAAACACTAATGGATAAATTCTGGCTAATCCTGAGTGGTGCATTAGGTACAGAAGACAGTGCAGCAATCTTTTCACTGCCCCCCATCCCTTTCCCAACCACTCAGAAAGCAGGTAAAATGCTGCCATTAGTGATCCCTGAGTTAGCTAGCAATCACAAGGATTGGGGATACAGTCAGGATTGTGCCCACTCTAAATATATACTGGTGCGTGGCAGCAGGTGCTGGTGGGGAGCAAATGCTGCTCTTTTCTGAAACAAACTAATAAGGGCAAGCATATTCTTCCTGGACCTTTCCAAGACATTCTGCCTGCATTTTCTCCGCTCAGGCAGAATTGCATGGAGAGACTCTGCTTGGTCACAACAGTTCAGCTTCCCAGTCTAAAAACCCTCAGTAGAAATTCTCAGAGCTTGGTTGTAAGATCCTGTTCCAACCTCCCCGCATCATTGAAGTCCATGGAAAGACACCCTCCGTTCCCACCATTGGCTTCGGTTGGAGATGAACTGAGCCCAAAATATCTTGCTTTGTTGTCTGGCAAGTTTTTTTTTTTTCATGCTATCATCCACAATCCAGCTATTCTAATATAGTGGAACCTAAAATAGAACTCCAAAAAGTGTTTTTTATTTCCCATATACAATTTAAATATTTAGCATATATCATAAACCATAATAAATGAGAATGAAATACTGTTACAAATCAGTCACTGAGGTCTGATATTGTCAAACAATGACCATGCTACAATCTGACAGTTTATAGTTCATCAAAAACTCTTCCATTGATCTATAATAATAATAATATCAATGCATCCTTGCTAATGCTTGGTGACCTTCAATACTATGAGTTCCATGTCTTTTAATGATTGAAATTTATTTTTATCATATTACTATGTGAAGATCTTCCATGTGCCCTTTGACATATCACCTGAGAGCATATGGTACCACAAACACTAAAACATGAGATCCATCAAGGGCTTGAAATTTAATATATGCAACATTCATACTCTGTTTTGTGTTGAAATAGTATTTTTCATGGATTTTAGTGATGGTTGTAAGTGTGACAGTCCCTATGATCACCGATTTCAGGGGCACTTCAGACTAGAAACCATGAAGATCACAAGGAGGTACCATCTATTTTTTGTCAGTACGATAAGGCAGCAGCATTTAGAATATTAGACAAATGACTATTCCATGAGCATTACAGGAGTTCCCATAATCATAACAAAGGCTTCTTATCTGTTGCTAAATAAGAATAGACTGTCAAATCTGTTCAAAGAATCTGCACTTGAATATGTGACAAGTCAAGTCTGCTTTAGACATTGGTGTGTTGCTACTGTGGAAGTCGGTAGTGGGAATTTGGATGCAGGCCTCTATACGGAGTCAGGCTAACTCTAGCTGTAATAACGCGAGATTTGTAGAAGTGGGGATTGTATGAGGCAAGTGGGAAAAGAACTTTGAGAGAGGCTATTGTGACCTTGTGTTAGATAAGAATAGAATGTAGACCATAACAGGAATTGGTGAGAAAAATAAGATATCAAGAAAGAATATGTATAAACAAATTGCAGTTGTTGATCATTACTGTATGTAACAAAAAGTATAAATGCTTGCCTTAATTGTTTATCTTTTGAGAGACCTGCCTAGGAGGGGGAAACCCTGTGTCCTAGTGCACTCTCTCCCTCTGTGCAATTGCTTGAGTTAGTAAAGTGCATCTGTGTTGCTTGAGTTAGTAAAGTGCCACTGTGGCCATACTATTATTTTTAGCACAGTAGTTGAGCACAGCCAGTGTGTATCTGTGTACCCACACTGGGAAGCATGCTCCCAGCTGCTGTGTAGATATACCTTCGGTGACTTGGGCTACTCATTTAGTCAGGACTAGGCAGATTTTTCAGAAGTTTCCATTAGTTGGGGGTGATTAATTTTTTGAGACCTAGGGTTCTATTTCCGGGGTGGGAGGGGGGGCTGAGTACGCATAGCTTCCATTGAATTTAGCTGGCATTGTATGTGCTCAGCAGTTGTGAAAAATTAGGGCCTAGCTATAGAATATTTAAATTCAGCATTAACTCAATTTGGTGATAACAAGTTGTAATGGATGTAGCAGTAAATTTGAGGTTTTAGTTAGAAGAGAACTGGTAGCCAGGACTACTGAATTCTATTCCTCACTCTAACACTTAACCTTTCACTTCCTCTGTTTACTTACCTAACTTGAATAGTTTCCTTACATGAGTACGTCTACACTGCAGCTGGGAGCATGCATCCAGCATGAATCATAGAACCATAGGGTTAGAAGGGACCGTAAGGGTCATATAGTCTAACCCCCTGCCAAGTTGCAGGATTTATTGGGTCTAAACATCGAAGACAGATCGCTATCCAGCCTCCTTTTGAAAACCTCCAGAATTGACAGACATACACTAGCTCTACTCAAGCTGGCATACTACAAATAGCAGTATAGTCAGGGAGTAGCATATATGGCAGCTTGAGCTAGCTGCCCAAGTCTGCACCCAGGGGGCCAAATGGGTTTGTACTTAGGCAACTAGCCTGAGTTACTGCTCATGCTGCCAGCAGGCCATGGCTATTTTTAGCACTCCTAGCTGCACAGTTGATATACCTTAATGCTTGTAAAGTATTTTGAGATCCTGAATGAAAGGCACTTTATCAATGCAAAGCAGTTTCTATAAATATTATATTGTAAAATTCAGGAATTCAGAGTTTGGGATTGTTTAGTTTTCCACAGTGTGCCTATTTTTCAAATAAGACATATAAATAGTAATACAAATTGATGTATTTTTGCACCTACTATTATACAAAAAGTGCAGCTTGTTTGTATTGATGTATTTTTTGCTCAATGGTGTGTAATCAAGTAATTAACAACACTCCTGTATGTAATGCATACATACAAGGAGGCAAAATTAAAGCTTTTGTGAGAACCCTACTTCTGAAATTCCCAACAGTTAAAAGATTAAAATCTCAATGTCAATGTTGCATTTATACAGTGTTTTGAGTTAATGCTTACCCTTCTCCTATTTTGTTAGATATTTTTTTCTGTTATATACAATTCTGTTGCTGTCTAGTTGGACATCTGAGGACATGCCAGACTGCATAGTTTATGTCATCTGTGTTTACATTGAGTTCAGCAAAGCCAAGTGTTAGTTTTCTTCTTGCCTAAGAGTAATTACATTAGAGCTCATAACCTTGAACCTAGGGATGGAATTTTCAAAAGAGGCTAGGCATCAAATGAGATTTGGTCACCTAACTCCCTTAGGTTCCTTTGAAAATCCCACTTTAAAAAGAGAAAAACATACAGAGTAGTAAAGATACTCAATAAAATAGAAATCTTTGGAGGAAGAAAGAGAATTCCAATCCCAGACTTTTCCAAGGTAGACATGTAACAGGGATGGTGCTGGAGTGCTGGCTGTGAGAAACTTCAGTCACTCCAATTCTGGTGTTCTCCTCGTGAGAATAGCTGGGCCACTAGCAGCAGAGCTTCTCCACTACCAGAATTTGCTAGACATCACAATATTGGAAGTTGTGCGTACTGCGGCCTATGAAACTTCAGGTTTTTTCCCACTTTTGTGTTGGAACTGAAGAATATTTCAACTGACTTCAATGGATTTTGGATCAGACTCTTTTTATGCTGCTCATGTTCAGATGCTAATCTGTACACTAACATAGAGACAAAAGAGTAAGACCCACAAACCAGCCCTACTTAGGAATCTAATGTAGAGGGTAATTTTATTTTGGGTGAAGGGAGGAGTTCCTGGAAAGCAGCTAAAGATGAAAACAAAAAAGGAAAAAAAAATATTGGTACGTATACAGAAGTAATGATACGTGTTTGAAGTTTTCAACCATTTTATTTTCATCATTAAGGTATGCAACATGTTACATATCAAAATGTACTGATTTATGTCAGAATGTGATGAGCTTCTGTGGCCTGCAATGTGCAGGAGGTCAGGCTAGAAGATGATCATGATGATCCCTTCTGGCATTAAAGTCTATGAGAACTGCAATAAACAAAGACCACACAATGCACATCTGTTGATTATGAGATACTGAGATACAGTAAGAAAAAAAAAAAGGCTTTACAAAAAAAGAAAGCAACACAGAAAAGCTGATCTCAAACTTACATGGGCCAAAAAAGGATGGGATAATCTTCACTGCACATGAAAATATGTATCAATATAAAACATTTATAATTTTATAAATAATACAGTATATATTATTCCAAAACTTTTAACCTCTTATGACTCTGATCAAAGCCCAAACTGTTCCCACTTGGATATACAAAGGGGATTTAATACATAAATTTGGCAATGCCTCAGTCCTCCCTTTTGTCTTTGTCTACAAAAAGGCATAACAACACATTCTGTCAAATTGGAAATATTTTCTTCATTATGCACTCTTAGCAAAATCTTGAATCACCTTAGCATAGGGGCTGATTCTAGTTGCATTGAAATCAATGGGAATTGTATAAGGCCCATGGGAAAGAAAAAGACCTCCATCACTAATGAGCTATCTGACCTAAAGGAATCGGTATCCATGAACACATGGAGCCTACTGTAGTATATGAAAATAATTAATTAACTTTGAACGGGGGACATTTTAAATGCAGGGACATTTTAAATTAAGTGACATAACTCAGCACAGAAGAATCAACTTCTGAAGACTATTGTCTACTCTTGGGTACAAACTTCAGAATTATGGCTTGATCCTGCATTCTTTATGCACCCAACCCCCATTGGGTTTATGTCCTTTGCAGTTTGGGGTGTGTTTGGAACACAGGACACATTGACTTCAGTGGGAGCATAATAGGGCACTAAGCCCTTCACAAGAAAAAAAAATCTATTGTTGTATTCCCACTTAAACATCACTGAAGTCAGTATATAGCAATATACCCTCTGTTCCATAGAAAGACAAAACTGCTCAATTATTGTAATATTTATTGTTTCAAAGTATTAAAATTTTAAACAAAATTCTGTAGTTTGCAAATATATAGGGCAATTAAGTGCAGATATTTATTTTAACAAGCTTCTGTCACATCCTACTAATTAAAGAGGAAGAATACATTTTGATGTTTAAATATTCTAAATATATAGCACACTTATTTCATTTGAACATATTACCAAAATATTATCTTGCAGCATACTTAACTCAGAAATGTTTTTCTCATTCATTTTGTGGTGACTGTATTCTGTATTAGTTCTTGCAGACCATTTCTGTAGGTTACTATCCAAAAACAAAACTTAAAGAAAGTAAAGTCGCCTGCAACTAAAAACAACAACAAAAATATTGGAGAGACTATTAGAGAAAAATACTCTTTGGGGGGCTAACTTTCATAGGCTCTGTAGCTTCTGCTAACTCAACAACAGCGGCATATGCTTCACCACTGCCATTTGAGATACTACTGCTGCTAAGAGCAATGTCACAGGGGTACTGGCCATCAAAACAATACAATCATCTCTTAAAGATCAGCATGATGTAAGTGTTGCTATAAAGAACCATTGGACAAAAGAAATGTCTTGCTTTTTCCACAACCACTTGGAAAGGACAAAGTATTTATTTACTTTACTCCAACCTTATTGACATTAACAGGAGATTTGGTCCTTACTGTCTGAGGTGATAATAAATTAAGAACTACATATAAAGGCACTGAGCATTATTCTATCAGTAACCATTTAAATCCAGCAAAAAGAAAAAAGAATCATCTATTTGTAAAAAAATTAATTTGTGTAGATTTTGAACTCACTTAATATGGACTTACATCAGTGTATCAGCAATACAATGAATGGAATTACTCTGGAATCACGGAGATAATGAAATATTATTGAAATCAGAATCTGTCCTATTGTATCTGCCTGTCCACACTTGACCAACTTTAGTGACAGATAACACAAGAAAAACAATCCTGATACATTTCCAAAACCCAGAGTTTCTTAGTTCCCCCTTTCTTTCTTTTTTTTAAATAGCAGACTGGACTTTCTGTATCCCTTCATGTACACTAACTGAAGCCTTGATTCACAAATGAGAAGACCAATTGGTTTGAAATATGTATACTTTTATATTCGTTTTTTTTTTTGCACCAGAACTACATCATCCTCAACGCACATAAAACATCATTGGTTTACTACTTTTAAAAATGATCATAAATTTCTCACGATCAGTGGTGTAATACAATCCTATTATCATTTTATCAGATAAAAGAGAGTGACAATATTGTGTCTGTTACAGTCTAGAGATGTAACAAATCTAGAGAATGCCAGCCTTGTCCAAGATAGATTAAATTTAGAGAACTGGAATACATTTCCCAATAATAAACAAACACTTTGAGGTCAGGAGATCATGCTTTTTCGCTGTTCTCCATAAGCCTTATTGGAAAAAAACTTTCATACCATCACTGATTATATTTCATGCTACTTAATAATACTATGAGCCAAGTGGAATGGTGATCTAAATGGTGGTTTAAGTTACACACTGGGTGTTGTAGGATGGTCAAAAACACATATAAGTAGCAAAATAGTGTAGGACTAGGAGCATTCAGTGGGGACTAGGTATTCTTGTAGGGAAAGTTTCTTCCTAATCTTCATCAGTCTAGGGCAGTGGTTTTCAACCTTTTTTCATTTGCGGACCCCTAAAAATTTTTGAGTGGCAGTGCAGATCCTGAGGATAATGAAAACCTTTCATGGCCCCCTTAGACATAGTCTGCGGACCCCCAGGGTTCCATGGACCAAACGCTGAAAACCATTGAGTTAGGGGTTGGGCATTATGCCCTGATCCATAAGAGTTTATATCCCTTCCAAAGCTCTTGGGCTTTTGGTTTGTTTTAGCCTTCACTATTGTAACTTACAATATATGATATGCCACACGTGATTTCTCTGTATCTGAATATAAAAGATTGGCCTTTTGGGAGCATAGCTTCTTATTACTTTCAGATAGAATACAGGAAGACACAAGGCTGGTGAAAGCAGTAAATCTACCATACCATATAAAGTATACAGTACAAATACTTGTTTTATATTTGTTACAATTTAAATAGCACCTACTCAATGGTCATTTACATGCAGTTCTCTGTATGCCAGTAGGAGGTGTGCTAAAAGTAGAAAACACCATAAATAAGAAATTAAACACTCCCCCAGACCTGGGTCTCCAGTGCACATATATTAATTATACCCCAGAGAGCAAAGACTCAGTGTGTGCTAGCATTTACTTCATTATTTGGATTTATTAAAAACATTCCTTTTCACTTTAACAATACAGTAATCCAACTGTGAAATAACAGCAATTCAAATGTGGTCATTTACAGAAATGTGGTTTCTTATGCCCATTGTACAGTGCAAAGCTGCCAAGTCTCACACCTTAGGAGTAAGCTCTCTCTTTCTTTCTCATACACACATGCACACACACACACACACACACAAAATTAACATGTCTGCTCTCACCTATACCCTTATGGGAAAAGTCACAAATTTAATCAATCTCACTCATACAGATTTAAAAATCCTGGCAGCTTTTGAATAGCTTTTCTTCATCAATTCCAATTAAGAGCTGGAAAAGAAATCCAAAGTACACATACTGAAACCTTCTCCTTAATAAGGAATGTTAGCAATATGTGATTTCTAATATGTTCCAAAGGGGTGCCTCACAATCTTTTTTGAAGGTGAAGTCTGTAAGCACTTTAGTTAGACTTTTTTTAAGGTTCAGAAATGAAACATTGTCAGCAACATAAGAATATTATTTGTAACTATGTGACTGATTCACAATAATGTAACTATTAATTTTCAGTAAAATGATCTTAGATACAGGAGTTAATTAGAAGGTATACTTTACAACATAACCAGAAAGAGTTCCTGCTTTAGTGACTAATATATATCTTTTACATTTCTTAGTAGCCCCAGGCTTTTTACGGGGGTTGGAGTATGGGTGGAATTACAACTAAGTGGAATCCTTGGAACCTACACAAATCAATGCCAAGCTTCTTCAGTGGCATTAAATCATGCCCTTATACTATTTAACCACAATATACAGTACCCTTTGTTGGGTACCAATAATTAGAAGTATATAGTTTGTTTGCAATGTGTATAAAGCAGAGAGGAGCCTGATGGAAAAGTTCAGATCTAGATCGAAGCCTCCCACCGTTTTGGTTCATTCAGAGACAGGGATCAAACAAGATTTTTGGATCTGGATCTGAATCCAGATTCAGATTTACGCAAGGTTACAGTTTTGTTTGGGCCTCATCTCTAATTTCAAGACATCAAATTATTAAAGGAGCTCTTTTTTTAAAAAAAAGAAGTTATTAGTAGGAAGGTGAATCTCTTCCTTTTGTTCCCATTAGTAGTGTTGGTACTGCAGCGGTATCTTCATATTGTTGGGAAAAAGGTGCCCCTGCAAAGATGTCTGTACCAATGAGTGGTTTTAATCCTGCCAGACATTAGGGTGTCCTCATCAGAAATATTTTTTCAACAGTTACCCTTTCTGGAAAGTTCATATCATATTACTGATAAGTACTGCATTATCCTCAAAGATTTCCAAATTTTACCATCTTTACTTTATCTGCTGCAGGACCTATTATTAGAAGTGGAAATATTTGCATTCGAACCAATGCAAAAGTAAGAAATGACAGCAGTGCACTGATATACCATGAAGACAGTAGCCTGGAAGAAATCTTGGGGCTGCTATTTATTAGGCCCATGAATACCAGGCATTATTCTGAGCTAGTGCACTGACAGGAAGGATCCTAGGTGAATTGGTCTCTATGGGTATGTCTATACTGCAGCTAAATACTCACGGATGGCCCGTGTCAGCTTACTCAGGGTTTCAGGGCTTGGGCTGCAGGTCTAAAAATAGCAGTGTAGCTGTTTGGGCTGAGGCTGGTGCCAGGGCTCTGAAACCTGGTGGTGGAAGAGGGTCTCAGAGCCTGGTTCCAGCCTGATCTCAGACACATACATTGCTATTTTCAGCCTTGCAATGCAAGTCTCACAAGTGCTTTAAGATTCACTGCTTGTTTTTGTTTTTGGTTTTGGTTTTTATGCTGTCAACTCCCCATATTGGTTTGCTTATTAAATGACCGCAGAAGTATTTCTTTAAATAATTTTTCATTAAAATATATCCTGCAAAGAATGTTTTTATATTTTCTAACGATACTGAGTGAGAACGTACTCATATTTTTCATCAGATGCTCTCTGTGCTTTTGGGAATAGTAAGTGATATCCACACACAGAAGAGTCCCTTCACCAAGAACTCACAATCTGCCACAAACTTGCTCTGTTACCTTTGAGCAGTCACTTAAATGCTCTATTCTTCACCTACCCCCCTCTGGGGACTGTGCTTATTCCCTCTTGGCCAAGGAGGCCTAGCTTAAATGCTCTATATAAGTGCTCAATATGATTAAGAAGCATAGGGATATTTAATTGAATTTTGATCTTTAGATTCTATTCTGAATTTCAAATATGGTCCAAATCTGGATTCAGATCCAAGGTTTGGATTCACGCCCATTTGTATCTTGCCAAATTGCACTATACTACTCTGCGCAATTAATAATTCAAACACAATAAATGGCGGTTTCATTCCATTTCTAAGAGAAAGTTGGCTTACTATTTTAGACATTTCTGATGTGCCCACTTCTGTAATATTTAAGCACCAGATCCAAAATTAAGAGATGTCCAAAAATTGTCATTTAAGGACTATCTCTGCCCCCACTTATTACATCTGCTGTTACTTAGAAGAAATTTAAATAAAATATTTTTTTCTTTAATCCTTTTACTTTCTCCTTATCATCTGTCCATAAATATGTTGCATAGCACTAGGTCTTTTCTTGTTTAGTACTTTTAAGATGGAGATTGAGTGAGAAATCTCCTTGAAGCTGGTGACCATGACAGCCACCCTTCATTCAGGATAAATGTAAGAAGCAGTTAAACTCCTTTTGAAGTAAAATATCTGAAACAATAGGATCCCCACCCAAAACACAGGCCACATGGAAGGCCAGTCAGAAACTGAGCTATGGAAGCAAAGGGATTTCTCTGGGTATTGCTTGATTAAGGCGTGCGTGTTGTCTGGGAGTAGAAACACCCAGAGCAGCCAGAGACAGGCAGAAAGTAAATAAGTAAAGCAATGGTAATTTGGCCCTAAAAAATTGGACAGAGATCTTTTTAGGGAAAAGTGCTAGCTGGAAAGAGGCGTGGAAGTGGCCAAAAGCTGCCTCCTGTTGTTTGATTCCTGTGTTCAGGACTTTGTGTACATTGTTTGTAAATAAACAGGACTCTGCATACAAACAGGATGGCATAAAAAAACAAAAATCAGACTCCATCATCAATTTCTCCTCCTAACAGAAACAACCTGCAAGATCCTGCATATTGGATAACCACTCAGGACAAAATGGGTAACAGTATTAACAATTTCAGCAAGCATAAAGTTAGGTGTGAAATACTGAGCTGTAGAAAGGAATTTTCTATTAGAAAACAGAATTGTTTCAAGTTAGCCAATTTAAAAAAATAAAAGCAGCCAAAGGCAGTCATGATTAAGGCTCTGTGTCTGTCACGGAGATCGCAGAAGTCACAGATTCTGTGACGTTCCATGACTTCTGTGACTTCTGTAGGGGCCAGTGTGGCTGACCCCAGGGCTGCCCAAGCAGCTGGATCTGGGGCCAGCTGCTCAGATGGCCCCCGGGACGGCCACACCAGCGGCTGCTGGAGCTGCCACGGTGACAGCCACACCAGGAGCTGCTCCAGTGGCAGTCCTGGGATGGCTGGAGCAGCCACGGTCCACAGCCCCGGCCAGCAGTCCCCTGTTGGCTGGTCAATGCAGCCGTGGTCCGTGGCCCTGGGCAGTGGTCTCTGGCCGGCCGGAGGAGCCGCGGTCCACGGCAGCGGTCTCCGGCCAGCCAGAGTAGCCGTGGTCCACAGCCCCGGGCAGTGGTCTCCGGATGGCCAGAGCAGCTGTGGTTCGCGTGTTTCCCCCCCCAGCAGCGGCCTATGCCCCTCCAGCAGCACCCCTGATACCCGCAGCAGCGGCCTCCCCACACCACCACCCAAGATTTAATCACAGGTATTTTTAGTAAAAGCCATGGACAGGTCAAAGGCTGTGAAATTTTGTTTATTGCACATGACCTGTCTATGACTTTTACTAAAAATACCCATGACTAAATCATAGCCTTAGTCATGATTTAGCACCACCCATTACATTCCCAAAAACCAGTAGTATGGGGTACAAGAATACAAAATGAAAGCAAAATAGATTATTTTCATTAACTCCCCAGTGCTGACTGCACAACCCAGACTATATTTAGGGACCTACCAAATTCACAGTTAATTTTGGTCAATTTCAGGGACCTAGGATTTAAAAAATCGTAAATTTCATGATTTCAGATATTTAAATCTGAAATTTCAAGTTGTTGTAACTTTAGGAGTCCTGACCCAACAGTGGGTTGTGGAGGTGGTCGCAAAGTTATTATAGGGGGGTTGCCACCCTTACTTCTGCGCTGCTGCTGGCGGCAGCGCTGCCTTCAGAGCTTGGAGGTTGGAGACCGGTGGCTGCTGGATGGAACCCAGCTCTGAAGGCAGCACCACCAGCAGCAGTGCAGAAGTAAGGATGGCATGGTATGGTATTGCCACCCTTACTTCTGCGCTGCTGCCTGCAGAGCTGGGCCCTCATCATCAGCCACCACTGTCTGGCTACTCAGCTCTGAAGGCAGTGCAGAAGTAAGGGTGGCAATAACATGACCCCTCTACAATCACCTTGCGACTCCCTTTTGGGTTGGAACCCTGAGTTGGAGTTGGAGAAATGATACTCTCCCCAGTAAAATCTGTATAGTATAGGTTAAAAGTACCCAAAAGACTTTTAGCCTATACTATACAGATTTTAAGGGGGAGACCAGATTTCACGGTCCATGACATGTTTTTCACAGCCGTTAATTTGGTAGGGCCCTAACTATATTACTTCAGATCAGTATATATAGTTACTTCAGATCACAAAAAAACAGTGAAAGTGGCTCATAACTAGAGGCTGCTACATCTCACATCCCAGAGAGCAGTGTGGGGAAGAAATGAATGATAAAGGTAAAGCAAAAATAACTCCCCCCATTTCTTTAGAAATATTTATTGGTTTTCTGATTAACATACAAGCTAGCTTCATTCTCTACTCTAACAAATTCACTTGTGCTTACATGAGAAAGATTATTGCATGCTCTCTTCCTTTGCCTTGTGAACTGATCTGAAAGTAAAATGTATACACTTACTGCTTTTGAAAAGCATACTGTATATCCCATGATATACAAATATAAAAATCAGTCATTTAAATATTAAATTGTAGTAGAAATAAAACACTAAAGTTCTTTTTGTAATTTGTTGCACAAAAAGAGTGCAGTGAATTGCTTTATCGCTTGAAATATAAATTAATGTAATCAATTGTAGCTATGTTTCTGTCAGAGCTAATCATCAAGGAGTTATAATCTTACCAAAAAGGTAAATCTGGTTCCTCAAGGACTAGTATGACTTCATGCCTCTGTCATATACTTTTTTCACAATAACTATCACAGGGAGAGAATACAAGAGTACATTCAGGGTAAAGGAAGTTTTGAGGAAGAAGAGGTTTCAGTGTACTGAACAAGATTCATTAGGCAGATGATGATTGCTCATCAGTTTTCTTACCCAATCAATCCCTCTTTCGCTCAGATAAATCACCTAGCAAGGCGCTTTATAGCCTAGGACTTTGATCCAATGCAGGCAGGAAGATTTAATGGATCATTGGGCTAGATCTTCAGCTGGTATAGCCATTCACTTTAATGGAGATTGCCAATTTATACCATCTAAGAATTGGGACTAGTGTGTCATGCCTGCTATTATCTAATCCTTTGATAAGATTTGGAAGTAGAGGATGTTCAGCTGAGTAATGGGTTAATGTTAGTGAATTAGGAGGTGCACACAGGGCAGGGGAGTGTGTACATCAGGGCAAGTGTAGGAGCACATAGTGCAGATTTAGGGGTAAGTATTAGGTGGGGGAAAAGGTGTAATGATGTGTGTAAAAGGTGAGTTTGAGTGGTGGGGCAGATGTGGGGGTAAAGGCTGTGCTTGGGATGTATGTTTGGGAATGTGAGCACTGGAGCTGCCCCTTCCACTCACACTTGCTCCCCAAAGTGTGTATCCGGAGGTAGGGGAGTGAGCGACAAGGGTGGCTTCCTGTCGTATAAAGAAAACAAGAAAAATACCTTGTGGCACCTTAGAGACTAACACATTTATTTCAGCATAAGCTTTCGTGGGTTAAGAACCCACTTCATCGGATGCATGGAATGGAACATTCCTGTAGTATGCATGGGGAGAGAAGGGAGTGCTTTGGAGCCAGCTCCCTAGGGTTGGTGTATGTGTGTGAAGCAAGTGCGAGGTGGGGAAGGGTTAGAGTGTGAGTGATTAGGGGTCAGTTGCGTTATGGGTCTGGTTTCCCAGGGTCAGTGCAAGAGTGTGAGGTGGGGAGTGCTGTGAGGCCAGCTCCTCAGGGTCAGTGCGAGTGTTGGGGGAGGGGGGCGGGTGCTACGGGGCCGGCTCCCCAGGATCAGAGTGTTTGTGGGGACTCGGGGAGGAAGTGCTATGGGACAGGGTCCCCAGGGTTAGTCGGGGGGGGCAGGGCGGGAAAGAGCGAGCGCTATAGGGCACGACCCTCAGAACCAGTGTGTGTTTACGGGGGAGAAGCGAGTGGTTGGGGCCAGCTCCCAGGTCTCGGGTTAATCCCCTCCCGGCAGTGTGCTGGGGAGGGTGTATGCGGACTAACTCCCAAGACGTCAGTAGGTGTTTGCCGGGCGGGGGTTGCTAGGGGCCCACCCCGGGGCTAGTCGGGCGGGGGTGGGTGGGGAGCAGAGCTTTCTCACTGAAGGCCCCGCCCACGCCCCTCTCGTCCAGCAGTTCCGGCACGGGACCGGACGTGACGTTGCAGGGGCGGGGCCACCACGGCGAAGTGCTGATCTGATGACGGTGGCCGCGGTGCCGTGTTGATGTCCTCCGTGGTCGTCCCAGGTAAGGGCCCTTCTCGGCCTGTCCGTGCCCGGGCGGGGCGGCGCGGCGCAGCGCTCGTGCCCCGTGACTCGGCCCGGCGGGGAGGGGGGCGCTACATGTTCAGTCTCGTAGCCTCAGTTCACTCCGCCCGGTTACCGGCCGCAGCCAGCTCCCTCGCGCTCGAGGCCTCTCGGCCCAACTGCCTGGCACCGGTCAAACCGGGGGGCGGCGGTGTTGCCGCCGCCGCTTTGTGTTGGGGGCGGGGCCGGAGCTCGGTGTGTTTGGGGGGGATGGGGGCGGGGCCGGACCTGCGTGTGCGGGGCGGGGGGACCCGTGGCGAGCAGCGAGGGGCGGGGTTGGGGGAAGGTGACCTGTCGGGTCAGTTGCGCCTCGCCCCGGCTGCTGATGAGGAAGCGGGGAGGGCTATCGGGCGCTGACCGCCTGGCACCGGAGCTGCTTAGGGCCCGGCTGCAGCAGGAGGGGGAGGAGCTGGTCCTTGTTTTCTGAGGAGTTGTTCCTAATGTTCGGCTACGGGACGCCCTGTTTAGTGTATGGCAGCCGCGAAGCGTCAATGCTTCTCCTGGCAGCCAAGCCCGCTGGCTCTGAGCTGGGTAAACAAGCGGCCCTCGCTGCTTCCCAACGTCTCTGGGGTCATCCTTGTAACTCTAAGTAGGTTTCAGCTGCATCCAAATTTCAGAGAGGATTTTCCTGCCTGTAAGTAATAATCCCAGACACATTCTGCTGACCTACAGAAATGCAGATTTGTAAATGACTAGCCGAGCCTGTTTTGAAAAATGTAAACAGATTTCAGTAAAGTTGTTGGTCATGCCAGATGGCTTGGCTGTCTTTAGAAACTAATATCTTTGTGTTTGCATTACTAAAGAGATCTTAGGGGTTTTTTTTTTAGTACTGAAAAATTTTTAGGAGTACAATTTGCTTGTCACTCCTTTTGTTTTGGTTACTCTTTTGCACTTCACTTGGACAATGAAAATCAAAAATAGCCATTTTCCTGCAGTCCCTGCTGTGATTATTTGGTTTCAAGCGCAGTGGAGACTGCTAAAAACAAATATTTTAATTAGACTTAAAGAAAATTGTGGAAATTGTACCGTTGGATTTGTAAAAGTTAGGGTTTATAGAACTTATATTTTGGATCAAATCTGAGGGGAGTCTCTTAAATATCACTTTTTGCTATTCTGGGGAGAGGGGAGAGTGAGAGGAGAGAATGGAACAAGTATACACAAGGAATAAAGCTGTACTGTGTTAGAGTTGCTTAGGCAGATGCTTAACCCCAGTGGGTGCTATTACCCTGATATATTTCAACCCTGTCATCTTCTCCTTTCTTGTCTCTCCAAAGCTAGGTTAGTGTCTTCCTTTACACTTAATTTGCTTTTTAATTTATTTTGTGTAAATTGAAGTTTAATTTTTCACCTGTACTTTGCAATCATGGAGAATCACTAATTCAAAATCTTATTTTATGATTTTGTTGTGTTGTTGAAAGTGCAAAACTGTGTTAATCCTTATTTAAAGTCTAATCTACCGAAACAATATGTCCTTGCTTTTAGTGCACGGTTTATGTATTGTACTACATCAAATGGTAATAAGCTAAAGATATTTGAGTTTAGGGCTATAAATCCTTGTTTAATCCTTCCTGGATTTGACTAAGCAATATCTGTTCATTCCAGTTGCCCATTTTATTTGAAAAATGGGGTTAACTCTTAACTGCTTTGTGTTTTTTTTTTTTTTAATTTTTGGAAATATATTAATATTCTGGCAAGCTGGTGGGAACATTCTAAGAGCTGATCCTACTCCTTCTCACTTCAGTGGGAACTGGAATTGGTCAGCTTTCAGTGAAAATATTTCCAATGGGTACTGGGTGTGTAGTTCCTGAAACAATGTTTTACTAATGGTTCAGTTGTTGTTGCCTGAATCTAGGTTTGTTGAACTTTAATTTTTAATAACAGCAACTGTAAAATGGAGCAAGGTAAATTGCAACATTCAAATATTCTGCCTCCTCTCCCTATAGATGTATAAAGCTTCAATCTTGCTAACACTTGTGCATGTGCTTAGGTTTGCTACCATGAATAGTGCCATTGACATCAATAGGACAGCTTCTTAATAAACAGTTTAATGTTTTAGAATGAAACTAGTACTTGTGTTTTAAAAAAACAAACTACTGTTTCAGTTACAGCAACTGAGGACTGGACTTTCCTATTTGCTTGCCATACTAGGTGGGGCACCAGGCTTAGTAACCTCCCCAGAAAAAGAACAGCAGCAACCTGGGAGGGGAGATTATGGACGTCTGTAAGCCTACAGTGCTCTTTACCAAGGCAACCAGCTTCATTAAGAATATTGGTTGTAAATCATAGCCCTCCTTGTCTCTGGATTCAGAGGTACCCACCTGGAGCACTAGGCACAGTGCTCCATCTTCTTATTGTCTTTGTACATGCAAGGCAAACTACCCTTTCATCCTTAGAAGTAGTCTAGACAAGACAGAGTATTTTGTGAAACCTTAGAATCATAGAATCTCAGGGTTGGAAGGGACCTCAGGAGGCCATCCAGTCCAACCCCCCGCTCAAAGCAGGACCAAACCCAACTAAATCATCCCAGCCAGGGCTTTGTCAAGCCTGACCGTAAAAACCTCTAAGGAAGGAGATTCCACCACCTCCCTAGGTAACCCGTTCCAGTGCTTCACCACCCTACTAGTGAAAAAGTTTTTCCTAATATCCAACCTAAACCTCCCCCTCTGCAACTTGAGACCATAACTCCTTGTTCTGTCATCTTCTACCACTGAGAACAGTCTAGATCCATCCTCTTTGGAACCCCTTTTCAGGTAGTTGAAAGCAGCTATCAAATCCCCCCCTTGAACTGGAGCTGCTCGTTATGGAGTATATTTTGTAGGGCGCTCACATTGTTGCACCTTTCAGGAGAACTAAACTCATTTATGACGTCTTAGACTATTCTGGTATAACTTTTCTGAAGTAACAAGAATTCGAATATTGTTACAGATCAGTCATGTCATCCTTTCAAGAAGCTCCATCTTCAAGTAATGCTCTGCAGACTTCCAACTTTGCACATGTGATTTTTCAAAATGTGGCAAAAAGTTACCTTCCTAATGCACACCTTGAATGTCATTACACTCTGACCCAGTATATCCAACCACACCAAAAGGATTGGGTTGGTATTTTCAAGGTAAGCGAGTTTGTACTTTTTCAATAACTGAATATCCATTGCATTCTAAATTACTGATTTAAAAATATAAAAGCTCTTTGATGTATGTTTAAGTGGGATAAATCCTGCAGATGTTAGATCTTGACACTTGCATGCAAACTAGTGTCTTCTCTTAGTTTTCAAATATGCTCATTGAAATGCAGGTATTCTAAGTGAGCTGGTAGCACCAGGCTTAGTAACCTCCCCAGAAACAGAACAGCAGCAACCTTCATCTATTATGAAGGTAGCACAATGCTTTCTATGATAAGCAACTGAAAAAGGATCTTGTAACTTTGCCAAACTATAACTGGGATGACATTTTTCATGCTGGGTGTCTTCCCAAAAAATTAAGCTTGAAGTGAACTTCAGCCAAAACAGTTTGTCTGTTTCTGAGAACATGGGTAGGTAGAAAAATGTTGTCTTGCTATGTTAAATTCTGGCAACCTTTTCTTTGAGAAACTCTAGTGCTCCGATGTTTTGGAGCAAAGAACATGCAATTTGGAAGGGGTATAGTCTCTGTTTCAAGGATGTGCCTTTTGCAGTCTCTGAAAATCTGCCCAAATTTGGCCAATTTAAAATCATTTGAAAAACATCAGTTTGCACATGCTCAGTAGAGGCTTGCTAGGGCTTCGTAGCTCATTACCCAATGATTCTGTCCACACTGAGCAAGCTCCTTCATAAGCCTGCAGGGGACTGAGCAGACCTTTTCTAGTGTAGCTTTAGGTTTCTGTGGGCTGGTCGGGGAACTAAGAGCAAGGACTGTCTCCCCTGTGCTCTCAGTGCCCACCTTGATGTTACCAAGGCAGCATGTAGTATAAGAAGCCATTTGAATAGAATGGTGGTGGAAGGAATCGAAGATGAAGGGGAGGAAAACAGAGTGGGATTTGGGGTAGTGGGGGAGACTGGCACTGGCTGGGCAAGGAAATTAGGAGTGGTAGCCTGATGGGGAGAGCCTGAAACTGGATGAGGAGCCTGTGAGGAGTGTGGCACAGGGAACTTAGGTTTCAAGGAGCTTTGGCGTGGCAGTAATGGAGGCTGGCTGGTCAAAGAGACTGGGACAGGGAACCTGGAGGTGGGGCACAAAGATTGGATGAAGAACCTGGGGAGAGAGACACAGGAACCTGGGGATGAGGAACATGTGTATGGGGACATTTGAAGGGGGAGATTGAATGAAGAGTCAAGAGGGGGGAATTGGGACTGGTTAAGTATAGACATGGAGCCAGGGGAATGGAGGGAGACTGGGCAATGGGACTGGGATTGGAGCAGTGGGGGAAAAACTGGGTCTTGGGGAGTCCAGAGAGAAGGACTGGATGAGAAGTCTGAGGAGTGGACATTTGGGCTGAGGAAAAAAAGCAAGAGGTGGGGAAGAGACAGGACTGGAACAGTGACAAGTTGGAAAGGACACAGGAGAATGTGTCAGTCTTGAGGGGAAATAGCAGAACTGTGTGCCCATTGGGGAATGCTCACCTCAAAACCCTGGAATGGAACCCAAAATTCTTGTCTCCCTATTTCTTTGCTATCAGCAGATATTTATGAAACGCTTGGGCAAAGTGTCTCATCCCTCTCAAATGCTGGTCCAAATAGAGGATTACAACCCATGATTGCTATCAATTACTCTGCTAGCCCAAGTGGCAGAGTCTGTGTAATGGCTCAAAAGGTTCCAGTCCTGATGATGACCCACGTGGATGTCAATATCATGCCATATGATGCAATTTCTGTTTTTTAATTTTTTTCAGTATGATGCCAAATGGTGGAATTGTGTGTTTACAATTTTTTTTAAGCAGGAGGGGGGGAAAAAAAAGATGACACAAGCACAACCTGCATCAAAAGGACATTGGTGAGATTGCAAGGAGAAGCATGATAAGTTGGGAAATGTCAGAGTTAAATTACCTGTGCAACCTTAATTCAGTCCCTTTGTGCGAATACATTATAAGAGTCTTCCATTACATGATCACATACTATACTTTCCACAGGAGCCCTGCTTCAATCGGTGTGCAGAGTGGTTTGTGCTCACTTAGTGAGAAAAACTGTTCAACTGTGGCCACTTGCTTTATTTATTGCACACTATTCAAATTCTGCTCTGAAGTTAGGTTTATTAACTAAATCATGTTGCCTGTGGCCCCATCCTCTCCCATTTATTTACATAGATATTAGACATTTTGGGAGGGCCGCAGTACTACTGTTCCCTCCCACCCACTGCCAAGTCCATTGTACATATGGGCAGGTGAGGCACAGAGCAGTTAAGTTCAAAAGTATTCACTAATTCTTAGTGCCTAGTTTGAGACATTTTTTTAGCATATTTAGCATTATGTAGCACTGTTTATCTTCAAAGCACAACTCCCATTGACTTGGGTAGATGCAAGTGCTCAGCACTTCTGCAACCTCTGCCTCATTCGCCTTTCTAACTTCTGTAACAAATGAGGCAGGAATCCTACAGACAATAGTTTTTTTTTCCACTATGCAACCTTGACTCATCCCCAGAGCCAGGTCCATTCTGTACACTTAATCAGGCAGTGATCGTATGGGGGGAAAAAATGGAATGTGATCATGTCATTACTGTCTGATAAAGTATACCCACAAGGGGACCAAATTAAAGTTGCAGAGACAAATATTGTTTTCTATTTTTTACATGTAGCTAAAATTAAGTCTGTTAATATGATAACTTTTAGAATTGCTCACAGAGAAAGGATGTTGGAGAATATATGCTCTTTGTTTGTTTCCTTCCTATTATCTGTAGATCAAAGCCAGGTGAGACAGCAGTGGAAGGAATTCTGGAGCTCAGCATTTGGAGTTGGTTTCATTATAGTGATTCGCTGAGCTTCCCTACAGTGTTCCTCCTGTCTCTAAGATAACTGTCTCTTGGATGTTTCTCCCTCAATTTTCCATTACTGTTGACAGAATTTATCTCTCTCTCTCTCTCATCTATATCCCTTGCCTGCTTTGCATGCCTTGCGGTATGTCTTAGGGCAGGCCTGCACAACTCGTAAAGCGGCGAGGGCCATATTACTCCAAAGAAAACAGCCGAGGGCCGAAACTAGGGTGACCAGATGCGAGGAAAGTTGTTGAGCAACAAAACAACAACACAAAACCCCCTCTCCTGCCGCCGAGGTTGTTGAGAGAAAAAAAAACCAAAAACCGGAGGAAGACCGGAAATCGGGACAAGCATCGGTCGGGACGTGGGACAAAAGAAGAAAAATCTTGGGACAATCAATCTGCCCCCCCCCCCACCTATTTCCCGGAGCAGGGGGACGTGGCCACCCTTCCTGGAGCTGGGCTGTACTGAGCATGCTCAGTACATCAGATCCGCTCCACTCCCCTGCAGGCCGCACAGCCGTATGTGGCCCGCGGACCGTATGTTGTGCAGGCCTGTCTTAGGGTTTGTCTCTTAGCTATATTGGTACTGTCAAATGTTAGGTTTAAATGCTCTACCAAGTAACTTGACATCTCTAGTCTTCAGATTGTTAAAAGGCAATACTATTTATTTTTTTTTTAAGACCAACAAGTGAGTTTTTCCATAGATAGGTACTGTGAGTTGCTTACACCTCTACTGTGTCTGTGGACATTGTACAATCCACTGTCTGCATCATTGAAATGAAATTGCTACAAGAATTATACAGAAGGAGTATATGGTTTTATAAAGGAGATTTTTCTTAAGCACACATTTTGTAAATCAGCAAAGTTTTGGGGCAGGAGGGAATCAAAGTAAGATTTCAGTTAGTGCAACTGAATAAACCTGGTATGTGAGGTAAAATGCACATTTGTTTGAAGAATGGAGGTGCAAGCATTCCACTGGAATTTCAAAGGAATATTGTTTTAGTGAAGAGGCTAATGGGATTAAAATGTTTTACTAAAGTAGCAGTAATAGTGACTATTTGTATAATAGTTTCATTTTGTTTTTATAAATTATCTCTAACTTAACTTTAAATTTTAGTTCATTGTCATAAGTTGGGTGACTTTTTTGAGGTTGTAATCGATTGAGTATATACTACTACTGTAAGAAACTTTGGATTTCAAGAAAATCTTTAAATTTTGGAGTTGGCATAATTTTTTAGATAAACTGGGGAGAGGCAAGGTGACCCACATATAGTCCTGTCATTCTTTTGAAGTAGTTAGAATTTAAATGTTAAAAACTCATGTTACATACATTTGATAAAAATCAGGGAGGCAATTAATATATATTCTAGTGTCCCTGTTTAAAAGAAGAAAAAATCAAAATCTAGCCCCATAACATTGGCTTGGTTTTCTCCCTTTTAAACATTCTTTGCAGTAAAAATGAAAAACGTCTGATCGAGAAACTATCTTCTTGCTGAAACAACAGTTATTGATACAAGATCAGACTCTGTACTGGGGACAAAGAATATAAACGACGGTTAGAGATTGATTATACCTAGGGGTTGCTGGGAAAGGTGATGAATCACACTTGATTATTATTTATTATGAGGTTTAGAAAGGTGAGTAATAGTGTGAAGGATACGATGCATGCCTAGTGAAATGGTCTTCAAGGGATTCTGAACTCACTAAATAACAAGAATGATTAAAGTCCTGTGTAGTGGTCTTGATATTGTGTCTAATGAGAATCAGACTTCTGTCAGTGACCTCAAAGTGTCAGTTTATTGGCCGTGAATGTAGAGCGACGGGAAGACCTTGGCTTTTTGTGGAGGAGAATGAATTTGCTTAAAGGCCAAAACTATTCAAAGGTTAAATGAATGCCATCTTTGAGTCTTACGGGAAGTTATTGCTGTTGCACCAGTGATAGTTGTGTGTCTGTATGAAAAACTGTCATGTCAAGAGGTCTAGTGGAATTTTCACTAGAATTAGTTCAATGTAGGAAGTTACAGTGATGGATGAGGGACCTGACTAAGATCTAAGGGCTGTGTACACTATGGGTGTCACAGTGGCACAACTGCAGCTATGCCACTGTAGTGTAGACACTTCCTATATTGATCCAGCTCCCTGAGCAGCAGCAGTAGCTCTGCCTGAACCATGGATTAGGTCAGCTTCACTACAGCACTCAGGGGCATGAATGTTTTACACCCCTGAGTGACGTAGCTAGGTCAGTGTTCATTTTAAGTGTAGACATGGCTTACGTTTGTTTCCATATACTGAGGTGAGTTGTGGTATCTTGCCATATTTTTTCCGTCTAAATGTGTTAACTCCCTTTGTAAAACCATGTTCTCTCCGCCCACCTTTCCCCTCACATCTCCCTTCTCTTTTGTCCTTTGCTGCCTCTGCTCATGTACATAAAATTTGCTCAGTGAAATGAAATTTGCCATAATTCCTTTAAGGTATATGGCCTTCATTTTAATACTCGCCCCTATTCTTTTTGTCCCTTTTAGAATTCCATCCTTAAATACAGCTTTAAACTGATCCCTTTCATAAACAGTCAGTTTTCCCATTTTTTTGGTGTTATAGAAGGCATTTGTTTTTTCAAGCTTCTAACCTGGGTTCTCAAACATCCTCATGGAGAGAACCACAACTTAAGTGTTTTTATCTCTCCTTTCCTTTGGGTTGCAGGACATTGTTGTAGCAACTATAGCAATTGGTTACATTAATAGTCCATTCCTAAAATTACTTACTTATATTTTTAACTGTCCTTAATGCAACAAATGTATTGTTTTTTTGAAATTAATTAGTTTTCTCCTCATTTTGTTATCACACCCGTTCTGTTCCTCTTTTGTGCACGCTGCTTGTTTCCATCTTTCTCTAGGTATTCCTTTTTCACTAAAGGGCTGCTGATGGTGCCTGGCTTCTGTTTCCTTATGTTATGGAGCAGTGGCTTGAAAGGGAGGTAGTAGCTAGACTGGCCTCATTGTCAGCAGCTTTTACGGGCATTCTGGCAAGGACATTTGAAGTAGATGACAAAGAGGAAGGGCCAGCACCATGTTACATATCGGGTCTCTGTTAATCACCAGCAGGTGCTTTGAGCCACCAGTGGTTAATAGATCACAGTTGGGGAACTGGTGTCCTAATTAATTTATACATGTTTCTTTAAATGGATTACCTTGCCATCTGAATTCAGACTCATAACTTTTTTTGGACAGGTTATTACATGTTCTTCTAGGCTGTTCTTTAATACTGATATTTTCCTTTTGACTGGCTTTTTGCCCTTTTAGAAGAAAAGCAAATTTATTTTTCTGTTTATGTATTGATACCTGGTCTGAGCTTTAAGCAAGAGCAGAAAGAGAAAATTGAATGACAAACCCTGGTAAGCCTTTGAATTTATCCAGGGCAGACACACTCACCTTGGCTGTTAGTGCTGAAAAGGCCAAAACTTAAATTGACATTAGTGTCAATGCAATACATGGTTTTATCTGTAACTTAATGCTTCATTGGAAACTAGATCATTTGTTACTTCTCAGAGCTTCTGAAGACTCAAAAACAAGCTATAACAGGGTATTTAGTGGTTTTTTTTTTTTTTTTACTTTTATGATCTGTACTTCTACCGAATAACATAATTTTGTTTTTCAGTGCGCACACACAAGTGTTGCCTCTGATTTCTCCATAATGTCCTAGTGGTATATTTAGAAGGTGATCACATTAGGTTGTCTTAAGTACCTAACTTTCCTCCATTGTCATACCTGAGCATCTTACAATCTTTAATTTATCTTCGGGGGGCAGTGCTTTTATTCCCATTTTACGAATAGGAAACTGATCCAGGGAGACCCTAAGAATCTTGCCCAGAGGAACAGGGAATTCAACCGAGGTCTCCTAAGTCCTAGGTTAGTGTCCTAACCAATGGGCCATCCTTCCCCTCTTCCTTATTGCTTTTCTTTATAGATAGTAATAAATACTTACTTATAAATAGAGACAAAAGTAGGGAAATCTTAGAAAAGCAAATTTATTCATATGTCTAGCATAAAATGCTGTGGACTAAGTAGGTACAAAATCCAGTGTGGAGACTTTTTTTTTTTTTTTTAAAAAAAGGGGTTGGACCACCTACATATTATAATAGAAGGGAAATACTCTGTGTATATACACAAAAAGTGACTTAGTAAGGTTACGTTTTAGTCACTGGTATTTTTAGTAAATGTCATGGACTGGTCACAAACAGTAAACAAAAATTCACGGCCCATGACCTCTCCATGACTTCTACTAAAAATACCTGTGATTGAGGGCTCAGGAGGGCAGCCCGGGGGGTGCTGCAGGTGCTAGGGAGGGAAGGGTTGGTGGGACTGGGAAAGGCTCCGTACCTGGCTCCTGGAAAGTGGTGACTCCTAGCTCCACGTGTTGCCTCCACTCCGCCCCAAGCCTCGGTTCTGAAGCTCCCATTGGCTGGGAACTGCAGCCTTTGGGAGCTGCAGGGGTGGTGCCTGCGGGTGGAGGCAGCATGTGGAGCTAGGAGCTGAGGAAGGGGAGTTGCTGTCGCCCTTTTGGGGAACCCTCTCCCTCAGGTAAGCACTACCCTGCACCCCAGCCCTGAACCCCCCCCCGACTGCCCCAGCAGTGGCCGATGCGCCTGGCCCTGGGGCTGCCCAAGTCATGGAGGTCATGTATTTATCAAAATAATGCAATATAATCACTCTGGTTTCAATTCAGACCAGTTCTAATCACTAAAACACCGTAAGCATTTATAAGGCTATACTGTCCTCTACACCACTCTGGCAATGTAAAGGCACCTTAAAACTCTTATGCCTGTTTTATACTCCTGAGGGAATTCACAAAGACAATGGGAACAGTTCACTAAACCTTTTCATGTTTCTCTGAATGTATAAAATCCTCCTACTGTGTGTTCCATTCTATGCATCCGACGCAGCGGACTGTAGTCCACGAAAGCTTATGCTAAAATAAATTTGTTAGTCTCTAAGGTGCCACAAGTATTCCTTTTCTTATTTTCTTTTTGATTTCAATTAGTTCGGTAACTTATTTAAACTACAATACAATGGATGGAGAATGTGAATGGGGAGCATTGGAGGAAATACCCAAACCCCTTTGCCTAATAGTAGTGTAGCGAGGTTTGACCCTTTATTTTTAGTAAAAAAAAAAATATATGCAGCTGTATGCATAGTAGGCAACTCAAGAGCAAGTGAGGGCTGGGGAATCAAACTCTGGAGATGGTCAGTAGCCAATATAAATATTGAAAGGTCAGTAGCAAACAGTTCATGGAGCACATTTTCATAGAAAAATTTTTCAGTCCAAAAATTCCGACCAGTTCTAATCACTAAAACACCGTAAGCATTTATAAGGCCATACTGTCCTCTACACCACTCTGGCAATGTAAAGGAGCCTTAAAACTTGAGGGGATGGAGCCTGCCCCATGCCTGCCTCCTCAGAAATGTCCCTGTAGCGGGGTGATCATTCTGCTCCAGCCCTGAAGGGGTTAAAAGCAGCATTGGTGGGGCCTGAGGCTTGGAAAGGCTGATTGTGGAAGCAGCCACAGCGGTGGCCAGCTCAGTCAGGGCTCAGCTGGCCCTTATAAGAGGGCTGTGGGCCAGCAGCTGAGGTGGCTCTCTAGCTGTAGAGAGGGCCTAGCTGCCTGAGACCAAGGTACCTAAAGTAGAGCAGGGCTGCGGAAAGGCAAGAGGATCTGGGGCGCTCTAGCCTGGTAAACCCCTAGGCTGTGGGCCTTGTTAAAGGCCCAAAAAAGTACTACTGGAGCAGTGCTAGGCCATAGGGCAAGAGGAGCTGGGGAGCTCCAGCCTGGCAACTCCCCAGGCTGCAGGTCTTGTGCAGGGCCTAAAATAGGTAATGGGGTTGCAAAGGTGCAGCCTGGGGTTAGGCAGAGGCAGCTGGTCTAAACCCCCCCTTGCCAATGATGAGTGGCCATTACAGACTGCAGTCTGCCCCAGTGAATGGGGGCAAGATGGTGACTGGCAGTAGCCACTGAGGCAAGGTGGGGATAGAGGGTTGGGGGTTCCTATGGGAGGGGAGACCCAGATCTGGGGGTTACTGCAGTGGGCAGAACCCAGAGACAAAGGGGCACTGCCAGGGAGCAGCACCCCAAGGTAAAGAGGCACCAGGGTTCAGGAGGGACACGGGGGCCAGCAGCAAGCGAGACATCAGCCAGCAGAGGGTGCTCCAAGTCTGGAAATCAAGCTACTTCCTGGATGACCAGCAGGAGGCGCCGCGCTGGTGAGTCTCGCATTGCTACAATCCCAAAGCCCTGCCCCTCCATGCCAAGCTTGCCACAATAGCAAGTGAGAGAGACAGAGTGTGTCTCTCTCATGCGTGTCTGCTGGCCCCCGATGGTGATTTACATCTCTACTGGCTGCTTTGGGTGCCCAAGCCAACCTGCCTGTGCTGCCGGGGAAGGGCTAGTGATCGCTCTTGCACCTTCCCTTTGCTTCCTTGTCAGAAGTCATTTTTCTGCGGGGACGCAAAGAAATCTGCGGGGACATGAATTCTGAACACGTGCAGTGACACAGCATTCCCCAAGGAGTAAACTGAAAGTAAGGCAAGATTGAATATTATAAAATAAAGGTTTGCAGAAGCCTTTAAATCAGGCACAAGCCTAATATGTGTGCAGTGGAACTATGTTCTTAAAACATTTTGCTGGCTTGTCCAGGTTTAAGTGAAGAGGCCCACACCAAGGCTTCAGAATTATAAGAACATTGATGTGAATTTTGTGTATCACTGTACCAAGAGGTTTGGCCTCTTGAAGTGCAAATAAAGGCCTTCGTGGATGACCATCCTTTGTTGCCCGGCTTCAGTTCTTGTCTCAGACTTTGAGGTCTTCATACCAACTTTGACTGCTCATGCCATCTATAGGTCAAATCCTAGCATCTGAGCAACATCTTGATTTCTTGAATAGGATGATGAATATTGATTTTCATGTTGCTCTGTCACCTAGGTATGGACTAAACCATGGATTCTCAGCCTTGGGATCATGACTTCAAGGTCTGTCATGAGGAGAATGCAATGGGGTAGTTGGCAAAATCTCCCAGTTTTAAAAATGAGGGGAGAAGTACCTTATCCGACTAGAGAAGCACTGTACTGTCTCAGCTAAACTGATGCTGTTTTTTTCCACTTGTACCTCCTCTAAAGAAACATCGGATTTGGTAGCCTGAGCCAGCTTTGGACAAAAGAGGATGAAAGAGATTGCATACACCAGGGACAGAGGAGGAAATGGCTTCAGACTCTTCTGCTGCAGATCTGAAAATTTTCCTGTTTTTGGTAGAAAAAATGGCTAATGTAATACCCTTTAACGTGGAAATGACTAAGGACACACTTAACTAATAGTGTTGAATGTTGAGTTGAATAGTGTTGAGTTGAATGTGTAAATTTTTTTTTTTTTGCTGTGTCATATAGGTTTATTAGTTTTCTTAAAATAGTTACATTTGATAAGAGAAGAATGGAATAGCAAATAGGATCAATCACTGACAGAAGCAATAGTGGAAGGAAAATACAAAATATTACACTATACATATATCTATGAAAATGAATAGAAGTTTCCTCTTTAATTCCTTTTTATTTGAATGTACTGTTTTTGGGGGACAGCTACTTTTTCATACTTATGTTTTAAACTGATTGTTTTTATACAGCTCAACTGATGTATCACATTTGTCTTTCTGGTTTATCATGATGTTTGTTTGTGCAGCTGATGTACATCTACCAGTTTTTTAGCTGTAAGGTTGTACCTTTATTTTGGCTTATACCTGAAAGGGTGGGGAACAATGTTCCCTCTAGTTTTTTCCATTCAAGTGCGGAATAAATTTTATGTGCACCAATGTATGTGCAGATGTGCGCTGCCACTAAAAACCTAAATATTTATTTATTTTTAATAAGTTACCATCGGGATAATTACTTCAGCCAGGACATGTTAGGCATTTTAGAACTAACTACTCAAATAAATAAATAAATTTAAGTGTAAGAGAAATAAAAATTATGAAATGCATAGACCAGTCAAAACGCTAAAATAACACTTTTTGAAATTTACAGAGAATATATGTGCATTGCAGGAAGTACCAAGAAGTAACAACAACCCTAATACAAGTGTGTGTGTTGGGAGGTGAATGTGAACGACTCAGAGACTATGTGCTGTCTGCTGGGGAAGTTTGAGAGAAGCCATGCACTGTCTCTTTAAGGCACTCACTGGAAGCTCTCCTACTCTGTCCTGAGTCCTGTCTCCCCTCCACCACTCTGTGGAGATGGGGTACATATGAAAGAGAGAGAGACCATGTGAGCTGAAGTCTCAAACTGTGTGCTGTCTCTAAGAAAGGCACTTACTCACTGTTCAGATCTCAGACTGCAGCAGCTCTGAGTCCTGAGCCAGGCTGTTCCCTCTCCCCTGCTCTGCGGAGATGGGGTACAGGGTGGGGTGAGGGGCACCCTGACAGCACCCCTTTTCCCCCTGCTCTGTACAGCCACCAGGAGGGTCACAGAGGCAGCTGCAGGATGGAGCAATGTGGCTGCAAAGCAGCGGGGGGAGGGGCACCTGAACACATGCTGCTGGATATGTGCGCTCTGCTAATCAGCTGGGCGGCACTTGAATCTCTCCTCGGTGGATGCCCAACCACACAGCTTAGAGGCAACACAGGTGAGGAAGTCTTGAAATGCCAAAGCATGTGACTTTTATCTGTGGGTATGGTGCTCTTACAGCAGGTCCTCTATGGGTTATACAGCTGAATATATGTAGCCAAAAAGTTATGTATAAATTGAGGAAAAGTCAACACAGATTTTGTAAAGATAAATAATGCCTCACCAATCTATTAGAATTCTTTGAGGGTGTCAACAAGCATGTGGAAAAGGGCGAGAGTAGATGTAGGGTACCTGGAGTTTCAGAAAGCCTTTCCCTTACCCAAGGCTCTTAAGCAAACTAAGCAGTCAGGTAAGAGTGAAGGTCTTCTCATAGATTTAACTAGTTACTAAAGATAGGAATCAAGGGGTAGGAATAAATGGTCAGTTTTCACAGTGGACTCCCTAAGGATCTGTAGTAGGACCTGTGCTTTTCAACATATTCATAAATGATCTGGAAAAGGGGACAGACTGTGCAAAATTTGCAGATGATACAAAGTTACTCAAGATAATTAAATCCAAAGCTGACTGTGAAGAGTTACAAACGGATCTCAGAAAACTGGTGTCTGGGCTACCAAATGGCAGATGAAACTCGATAAGTGCAAAGTAATGAACGTTGGAAAACATAACCCAACTATATGTACAAAATGACAGGATCTAAATTAGTTGTTACCACTTAAGAAAAAGAGTGGCATTATTGTGGATAGTGGCATGAAAACATCTACTCAGTGTGCAGCAGCAGTCAAAAAAGCTAACGATGTTAGGAACCATTAGGAAAGGGATAGATAATAAAACAGATGATATAACTCCACCATGTAAATCTGTGGGGTGTGTGTGTGTGTGTGTGTATATGAATTGGAAAAGGTGCTGCAAAGGGCAACACAAATGATTAGTGGTGTGGAACAGCTTTTGATATAAGAAGAAATGAAAAAGACTGGCACTGGTCGAGCTGAGGAGAGAGACAACTAACCAGGAATATGAGAGAGGTCTGTAAAATCATGAGTGGTATGGAGAAAGTGAATAGGGAAATATTCTTTACCTCTTCACATAACGCACACTAGGGGTGTCACAATTCAATTAACAGGTAGTTTTTAAGTTTAAAACAAACATAAGGAAGTATTTCACACAACGCAGAGTCAACTTGTGGAACTCTTTGCCAAGGGATGTTTGGAAAAAAAAAAGTATAACTCAACATTCAAAAAAGAATTAGTTTATGGAGGATAGTCCATCAATGGCTGTTAGCTCAAATGGTCAGGGACACAACCCTGTGCTCTGGTTGTCTCTAAACTTTCAATTGCTAGAAAGTGGGACTGGACCACGGTGGATGGATCACTTGAAATTGTCCTGGTCAGTTCTTTCCTTCTGAAGCATCTTTGACTGGCTCCTGTCAGAAAACAGGATACTGAGCTAGATGGACCATTGGTCTGACCTAGTATGGCTGTTCTTGTGTTGAAGATGTTTGTGACTGGAGTACAGTTCATTATAGATAGCAAAGTGCTAAAATGATAGTAAAATTTGCAACTTCTGGTACGAGGGAAATATATTGGGAAGTTATGTAATTGGATGGGTTATTGTCATATGTATGAAATAAAAGATGTGATATTGGCATTGTCTTATTGAATAGTTTTTAGTTGTGTAAGGATAACTTAAGTACTGTGTAAGATGTGCATGTTTTATGTGGTGTATGATCAGAGTCTGGTGGTTTGCTTCATTTTGTCAGTATAGATGATCGTGTCCAGTCAGAGTACTCTCATGTTTGTGGGTAGAGTATGGATAAGGAATGTGAGGATAGAATTTAGCCATGCCTATTGACTATACTGTTTTATTTTAGCTTTGTGGAGAGCAAGACATATCTTAATTTTATAGATGGGGAACAGAGGCACAGAAAAGTTAAATGATTTATGTGGCCTGCTGGATTATGGATTGAATTGGGAGTTGAGACCTGGTTTCTAATCCTGGTTCTGTCACTGATTTGTTCTGTGGCCTTGGACAAATTGTTTAATCTCTTGGAGCCTTAGTTTTCCTATTTGTAAAATGAGGATACTGATACTAACCTATTTTATGAGCGTTTTGCCACATAATTAAGGTTTGTAATACATTTTGAGATCTTTGGATGAAATGTGCTATATAATTTACCAAAATAATAATAATATTAGGATCACACAGTGCAGCAGATCCAAGACTAGCAGTCAACATTTCCTGGCTCTTCCTCTTCTATTTAATTTGATAGGTTACGTGTCTCGTGTACATAACTTTAATTGGTCTAACATTCAGAGTTACTGTATACCTTGTAATCTTTTCATGGTTAGATGTGGCTGTTGTAATGTACATATTGGATCATGACTAAGGCTAAGATTTTTGTCTCTGGTATTTTTATCAAAAGTCACGGACAGGATGTGGCAATAAACAATGAAATAATGGAAATGTGCACACAGTAATGCACTTTTCAGTACATCAGTACAGGAGCTTTTTAATATAATTTTGACTACTGACATGATTAATTGTTAGAGTGTAAAATGGTCATTTACTAACAGCTTTCCACGATTCTGAAACGCATCTTTGAGCATCTGTCATATCGCAAGATATCTTTGTAAGACTAAAATGATCTCTCACAGTCTGCACTGTTAACCGGCAATGATAAACACCTCAGAGCTATTACTTGGAAAGCGATCTTTCCAAGTGCCACAATGTCAAGGCACTTCATTTCAGAAACTGCACTGCTGTAGCTAAAAAACATGGGTTTTGCCAAGCCATTGTCTTCAAACAAGGGTATAGACTCAGTATTTAGTGATGCAAGGTCAGGAAGTTTGGCCTGATTGGGATCAAACACTTGGCAGGGTTTTAAAAAATAACACAGCGGGTTGACAAAGCCATTAAGAACCAGTCATATAGGCTTCAGTTTTAACACTGTTTTCACAAAGGGCTTGCTTAGCTAATAGGTTGTCAGTTGTGCCGCTGAAGGACTTTTCCCAACTGGCAAGATCAGTCAAATCATTTGCCACCGTATACAGTCTGGTTTCTGTTTTTTTTATATCTTTTGGCTACAGTGAGAGCTAGTGATTCTAGGTGTAAATGGTGGATGGTACATTTTTGAAGTAATCAGTTGTGTTTATAAAGGAAAGCTAGTGGTATCCTTAACTGTGGGGAAATTACAGTCTCTCCATAAGATCTAACTTCAGAGAAAAAGAATAGCACATCACTTTCTTTCCATTACAAAAACTACTTTTGACAACAGATGACACTAAATGGTATAGATCTGAGCTTTGATGTCATTGGGACTACTGAAACTGGTGGCATCTTAAAGACTAACAGATTTATTAGGGCATAAGCTTTCATGGATTAAAAAAACCCACTTCAGAAGCCTGGAGTGAAAACTACAGATACAGGCATAAATATATGGTGAAACTCCACTATAACGCGATAATTGGGATCCAAAAAATTCCATCGTGATAAATGTGGGGTCGCGTTATAGCGGTGTTATGAAAATTTATCGTTTCAAGCCAGTCTCTTCTCTTCTCCCCAAAGCGGAGATGTTTGACCAGCTTGAAACTGACCGGCTTGTTGCTTGGGGCTGCGGGAGCCACCTTATGATCGCGTTATAGCCGAATTCGCGTTATCGTGAGGAACGCTATAGGGGGGTTTCACTGTACTGGCACATGAAGAGAAGGGAGTTACTTTACAAGTGGAGAACCAGTGTTGACCAGGCCAATTCAGTCAGGGTGGATGTGGTCCACTCCCAATAATCGATGAGGAGGTGTCAATACAAAGAGAGGGAAAATTGCTTTTGTAATGAGCCAGCCGTTCCCAGTCCCTATTCAATAATAAAAACTTAATAAGAGAAACTGCAGAGCTACAATTAATTTGGTCTTGAAGGATGGTCATAGAACAAAATATTTGAATCTGTTACTTCCCTCCAAAGCCATGATTTCAGGATTTTGTGCTGCCTGGATAACACCACAACACACACTAATGCAGTGAATGGAGACTAGTTTATCACTCTGTCCACTGTTAGTCATGTCAGCTGTTATGGTTGAGATACACAAGCCAAACTCATCTTGGCAGTCTTAAAAACATCTTTCAGATTTGAGAATGGGGCCCGCTGGACACTAAGTAGTTTCACTGTCCACTGTTTTCCCCACATATATGGAGTAGGGACCCAGGCGCCGTGGCAATGCATGGAATGAAGTATCACCTGCAGAATGCTTTTGCTTTGCAGACTGCGGGGGTGGGGGATATAATACTTTCTATCCCATACCTGCAGAATTCCACTCCCCAGCCTTATTTGTACTGTGTGTGAGGAGAAGTTTGCCACCAAGAGAGAGCCTGGGTTTATTTTCTTAACCCTTTATTTGTAATTGAACTAAAAGTGGTTTTGAATATTTTAATTGACAAGTCAGACATATTTTGGCTTTTTGGATCATCAGGCTCCTTGTTACGTTTTAATCTGTCTGTGTACTGTGTCCCCTATTTTGGGATTCTGGATTTACCACAGGAAGTGTTAATCTAAAATAACAAAGGATATGGAATCTAGCTTAATACAAATGAACCCAAACATGTGCTTCCCTTGTTGATTAACAATAGGTGCCTGTGGATCTTGGGCAGAATCAGCTAGCTTCTTGTGACTGTTTTTTAAAACAACTTGCAAGTCCTCTGTCTCAAATAGAACCTCCTTCCCTGCCCATTGAAAAGTATGTTTCATCAGGCTTCAGATAAACTCACCACAGATTGGTTCCCATTTGTGATTTGGATTGCTCCCCCTGCCCATTTATACACCAGCGAGAAGAATCGGTTACTCAAGGGTTCTCAAATTTCATTGCATCAGGACCTCCTTCTGACAACAAAAATTACTACATAACCCCAGCAGCAGGGGGCTGAAGCCTGAGCCTGCTTGACCCCTCTGCCCTGGGCGGGGTCTGAAGCATGAGTTTAAGGGCTTCAGCCCCAATGCGGGACCTGTAACCTGAGCCCAGTCACCTAGGGCTGAAGCTGGTGGCCCCGGTCTTGGGCCCCAGACCTCAACAAGTTCAACACCAGTCCTGACGACCGCATTAAAATGGGATTGTGACCCACTTTGTGGTCCTGACCCATAGTTTGAGAACCACTGGGCTATATGAACCACAATGAGGGTAATTCCAGATGAATTGACCAGTAGACAAACAGACTAGCTTCTCTGTCCCCTCCCCCTAGGGTGACCAGATGTCCCGATTTTATAGGCACAGTCCTGATTTTTGGGTCTTTTTCTTATATAGGCTCCTATTATCCCCCACTCCCTGTCCCGATTTTTCACATTTGCTGTCTGACATCCCTACCTCCCCCCCCCGACAGTGAGGCACAGTATTCCTGCCCCACCACCGTGAGTCATGAGAAATAAAGGAGCTCCAGTCCACTTCGCTTCCAGAGTTGCAATTTTAGGGGACCCTAAGAGCCGTAAACCTACAGTGGGCTTATTAACAAATATTCTCAATGACATGGGGATATTTCCTCCTCTTCCTCAGTGACAGTTTCATCTGTTGTATTCAAATTGGTTTTAGATGATAGTTTATCTAAGGTTTTTCCTAAACTATTCTCAAATGTATCTTTCCCATTTTAACTCTTTACTTTCAGAAGGCTATTGGCTTTCCTTCAGAGATAATACAAATGTCATTGTGAAGAGATCACAGCCAGGTCACTGCTGGGGTGCAGTGTGATTTTTATAATCCCCATGTCTGTGACAGTATAATCTGTTGCCATAGAGAAGATTATGATAAGAGTATTTTGTAGTTGTAAAATGAACGGTGTACCTCCAAGCCAGATTTTAAAAAGGACCTTGTCAAAATGATTTAAAGTGATGAAAGGACTTTTGATAAAATAAATTATCAGACAAACATTATTTAAAATATTTGCTTACTAGATACTGTACTTCCTTCTTGACTTGCTCTTCTATTTGTAGTACTACTTTTGAGGTCTGATCCTGCCATCCGTACTCTGAAAATTCCCACTGTTGTTAATAGAATTGTTTCCTTCAGGATCTGGCCCATGGCAGGATCCTGTGTACCCCGCAACAAGCTGGAGTTAATCTAATGTAAATTAGGTAATAGTACAAGTTATGTGAACTTCACCTTTACTGAGATGTATAAAAAAGTCGTACGGAGTTTTAAATTGTGATTTATATTTCCTTCCCTGAATTATCTGCTCAGAAATAGGCCAGGAGGATTAATTTGCCTATACTCTACTTGGCTGTTATTTTGTTTGTATCTAAATTGCCATTAATCCTGCCTTCTATTGAATATCAGTTATTTAATCTTGATCAATAAAAATGAAATATGTAAAAACACTAATTCAGAACAAAGTTTCAGAATGGGCTATTATATTTATATATCAACCTATGGCAATTGAATAAGAAAAGGATGGTCTCGTATCCAGAAAATAGTTAAGATTTCGAGATAGGAAAATACTAGGAGACTCTCTACCCTTCTTCCATTATTCTCCCATTCATTCCTCTTAAAAATTATGCTGATTTTTGCAGGATTCTAGATGCGAATAACCAGCAAGAACTGCCATTTAAAGTGATGAGAGAGGTTCAAAATGACTTCTATAAAATGACCTAGAGCCCAGCGAGGAAGTTTACTTCAGTACTTTCCAGCATTTGTTTTAGAGTTGGAAATGTTAGAAAAAGTAGAAGTTGCTTCATTTACTATGAAACTGAAAAGATCATGATTGCTCACTGAGTAATCAGTTTCTGAATTTCAAAGTTGACATTTTTCTCCAGTTAAAAAGCCAAGATTAAAAAAAACAAAATCCAGTCTGTCTTGAAAAGCAAAGGCCTTAATTAAGTATCTGCTTGTGGAAGGGTATCTAGTTATTTAACATAGTAATCTGCATGTGTGAGTGAAAAGTAGCTTCTTCAAAATAGGTTCGTTAGGGAAACTGAACAGTGTTTTCATAAAATGTAACTTTTTTCTAAATTTTAGAAGCGACAAAGGGTCCTGTGGCACCTTATAGACTAACAGAGGTATTGAAGCATAAGCTTTCGTGGGTCAATACCCACTTCTTCGGATGCAAGGAGTGGAAAGAAGAAGTGCATCCGAAGAAGTGGGTATTGACCCACGAAAGCTTATGCTTCAATACCTCTGTTAGTCTATAAGGTGCCACAGGACCCTTTGTTGCTTCTGCAGATCCAGACTAACACGGCTACCCCTCTGATACTTCTAAATTTTAAAATCACAGTAAAATTTGAGGACACTTCACCTTTAAAATTTTTGTCCTTGGTCTGTATTTTAATACAGAATTGTAAAGAATACTTCCAGTGGGTAATGCTTGGTTGTGTTATAGGTTTTCTTCAGTGTATATTTAAAGAAATCAAAGAATAAATATAGCATATGTTTGGAATCACCATTTCTCACTGAAATTTAATTCAAATTTCAAAAATGAAAGCTTTGATTCAAAGCCTTAAGCATCTCAATGAGACTTAACTGTTTTGAAGAAATATATGTGAAACCTTCTGGCAGAGGGAAGATACAATGAAATGTATTAGCTCTTCCAACAAGAGAATTGTGAGGTTCTCAAGTGTCTGTTCCCAGAACTTCAAGAAAAATAGGTTTGAAAACCCACAAAAGTTCATTTGGTTGCTAAATGGTCAGTACTTAAGTATTATGGATTCTCATAGAATAATGTAAAAATACTTGTGCAAAGTTATTGGGAATTTTATGTTTGACTTATTCCAAAAGCATTTTATAGTGATGTTACTTAGAGTATTTTTCACAGGACAGTATATTTCAAACTTGCCTTTGTAAGGTACCAGTTTGGAGATGTCATGGAAGCCTTTTTCTTTTAGCCAAGATTAGGGTCCAGAGTTAGTTGGTTCCATTTTGGTGCTTGAGAATTTTTCCAATTTGTTGCTGAACTATCGAAGATCAGTCATGCTTCTGTTTTATCAAAGTTACTTGCTAATCACTATAACTTCTTCTGCCAGAAGGACTGTACACTTAACAGCATTTCTTTATAGTTATTCCTTCTAGTGTTGGAGTGAACAGAGGAAGTGCCATAGCAGATCAGCCTAGTTCAGTATTCTGTCTCTAGCGGTGATGCTTTAGCAGAGCGTAAAATATACCCTCTAGTGGATAACTATGGAATAAACCTGTCCAGAAATGTCTTGCTTACTGTCATTTTTAGTTGTCTTATTAGCTGAAGGGCTTAGGTTTATATTACTTCTGTATATTTTCTTTAAAATCCTGTAGCTATTCTCATTTTCCATAAAAAGGAGCTGGCATAATTTAACACTGGTTTTCCTTTCAAAATTGAGATTATTTTGACTCTAGTCATAAAGGAAGATTTGGCATAAACTTTATGCAGAACTCTCATTCTTCTGAGATAGAAATCTTGACTGCTTAAGTTCATTGCTTACTCCACTTCTCTTTCTGAAGGGCTGCCTTCTCCCTTTACAAAAATGGTGAAAACTTGTCTTGGAGAGGCTATGAAAGGAGAGGTGGCCACTCATATTCACCAGTAAGGCCCATTTCACCAGAGTTTTGGCTAGGTAATAAGACTTTTTTTACATCATATAATATAGAATCATGGAATATTAGGGTTGGAAAAGACCTCAGGAGGTCATGTAGTCCAATCCCCTGCTCAAAGCAGGACCAACACCAACTAAATCATCCCAGCCAAGGCTTTGTCAAGCCGGGCCTTAAAAACTTCTCAGGATGGAGATATCACAGGAAAACTCTGTACAATCTGATTTGTTTTCCTTCCTATTTTTCATTATGCTATTAATTTGTGCCCATTGCTTTGTGATAGTGGCTTTGATAATTAGAAAAGGGATTTTCTTCCCACAAAACAAAATTCCTGTATTTCAGATCTATGTAATTCTAGTTCAGTAAATCATACTTATTTCCTATTGGTTTGTATCATGTGGGATACTTTTTTTTCATTAAGGAAGTTCTATCTAGTGATTAAAAGAGGATTTAGGTGAAAATCATTAAATCATATTAGTTAGAGATAGGATCAATTTGATCTAATAGAGCTTTTCTTTCTGCAAGGGCTTGTTACAGGATCCCTCCCAGTAGAGGGCAGATAAGATATTAAACTGCCTGACATACAGGTGTAAAGTTAAGGATAGTATTGAAATCAATGGGCCAGACTTTCAGCCAAGTTGTTTTCCATGTAATTGGAATGCACCTAATTAAGAGTCGATGTTCCAGTACAGCGTTAGTCTTAAAGTCAACACCTGTGTATTCTGCGGTGATTGGCAAATGATTTGAAATCCATTGTTTTGGGACTGCCTCAATCTTGTATCCCAATCTGTTCCTGCTTTTTCAATGGAGAAGATAGTACTCTTAACCTTCCAAAAGCTTATTTCTACTTGCATTTTGACAGAAATATGTAGTCAATATTGGCATAGGTTGTCTCCTTATCTAAGCAGTTAAAATGTCTCTCTATTTTTGTATTTACTGACGTGTCTTTATCAAATTGCAATTTAATGTATAGTAAGAACTGTCTGGTGTTTATTATATAAAACTCTTTTATTGCATTAGGTAACATCTTAATAAAATCCATACTAAAATTTTGACATACTTGTTAAATATTCCTAATTTGTAAACATTAGTCAATATCTTTTTTCTGTATGGTGAAACTCAAGTATGCGGGTTATAGTGTGTTGTAAAGATCAGACCATGCTATCTTAACTGTGTGTAACATATTACTCTACTTAGGTTTTTCTCTTTTGGTTGTTTTCTTTAGGTTGGTTGGAGTACTGCTCGAGACTATTATACATTTCTGTGGTCACCTATGCCAGAAAATTATGTGGAAGGATCAACTGTTAATTGTGTGCTGTCCTTTCAAGGTGAGCAAGAACATACTTGGTAAATCAGTGTCCCTCTGGATTTGATATTAAATTGCCATTTTTTTCAGTTTAAAAACAGCAATTGTATTAATTTAACTGTACATTTATTGAATTTTTAAATGTGCTGAGGGTGTATAGTGTCTCCAAGTTTAACAAAGAGTACTTGGACTTAAGAATGGGATTTTCCATGTCTCTCTCTCTCTCTCTATTTTATTTTTCACATTTTACTAATTTTTATGAGATGTTTGAGAGATTCTTCCCTTTTGCAGACTATCTGTTTCTATACTTTAAGTTTCAGGGAAATTATAATAGTGAATTTATGATTTCACATATTTTACATAGCAACAGACTGTTGCTAAATGACCGATCACAGGAGAACCATGTTGCCTGGAAGGTGTAGTCAAACACATTTTTTCAATAAAGAGAAAAAAGAATACTGAAAATGACTTGTTCAATTGGGCTTTTTAATACCATTAAACATCGTAGCAGGTTGGTGGCGGTCCTCCCCCACCCTTCTCTGGGTCCGTGGGAGGCCACTCTGCCTCACTACAAACATTCTTTTGAAAAATTGCTCCGCGTTGAAGCCCCTCGTTACATTGAGAATGATGTTCAGGTTAAGAGATGATAGAGCGATGGAAATTAAATTCTTCTTTCCAAATTTTCAGGTTTTTTTCTTTCATTTAAGATTTTCTGTCCTATTCCAGGTTCCCTCAAATGTAACTTTTCTAACCAGTCTTTTTATCACATACATTTTTGTATGCTGTCTTTATCTTGAAGAAATGTTTCAAAATGCCCGTGTTGCCTTTGGTTTCTAAAATTGAATGTCTGTATTCCTCGCATCTTTCTTTGTGAAAAATGAATTTGGGTAGTAAAAAATTGTCAGAATATTTTATTCTCTAGTTGTGAGAAAAGATGCACTCTTCTCTCTTTAGCATGTAAGATTCATCAGGCATTCGTGAACAGAAATATAGAGCATTCAGAAATGGGGAAGAGATGGGTATGTGATTACTGCTTGAAGTAGGGGTGGTTATATCTGTGTGCTTTTGAGTTAAGTATAGAATTAAGACTTTGAATAATAATATAAGAATGACAGATTGAGTCACCCGGTGTTGCTGAATGCTGCTTTGGAGGCGAATATTATGTATGATTCTAACTACAAGACCAAGCGTTGAATAATGTACCACTACATAGGAAAATGGCTTACAGAATGGTGATCTTAACCTATGTTGCCATCAACTGTGTGACTTCAGGGTATAGAGTGAAGTGTTAGTGTTTATCCTTCAAGGATTTGGAGAAGATTCTTGGAGCTAGAGAGATGGCAAAACATCATATGAGCAGTGTGGATTGATCTTTGGAGTAGGAATACTACTCAGGTTTTTACTTTTTCAGCAGAAAATTCAGGATCATTTATGTAATCTGCCCATGCACTAGATGTATCTAATCTGAAGGGAAATGGCAGTGACCCTTCCGTGAAAGATGCTCACAGTACCATAAATGTATCCAATCTCAGGTTGCTGTGTTTTAGAGAAGCTCTTGGGCAACTTCGGATTTAGCTCGTTTATATGGAGAAAAGTGTCTCCATTCAGCTTAAGTTTGAGTACTTGTGTGTGATGCTTTATAGTCCCATGCCCTATATCTCAAGTCACTAAAAAAACAGTTCAGGGTTTAGACAAATTCAGTGACACACAACCACAGTTGCAGTCACTTTTAGAGGATTTGACTGGTAGCTGAGGATCTAGTTACTTGCATTTGCATATAGCTAGCTTTGTGGAGGTTTTTTTTGGTCTACCACCAACTATTAGCAGCATTTATGTCTAATGCTTAAACTGAAGGTTCAGCAAACAGTCCAAAACAGTTAGGAAGCTTTGTTTTAAAATCTGAGATCGTGGGGAGTGCTTAAGGAAAAATACATCACATTCTAGAGCACTTCTGAGGCTGAAATATTAGATTTTTATTCTTTGAGTTATCGGTCACCCAAAAACATGCTAAAACCCTTGGACATATAGCAAGACAGATCCCTGCCCTGAAGAACTTTCATGTAGATAAAATACAGATAGGGGAATGCAGCAGAAAACAAGGTTTTTGACTGGCCTTGGTTGATTAGTTAGCTTTTTAGTTTCATGATATCTATTGTAATTTATCATTTTTCATCTGTTATGTTTCCAAGAGGTAATTTGAAATGTTTGGAGAAACATGGATGAATGAATTTTGGAAACGTAGCCCTCTTTAAGTTTTGAAAAATCTTGTTTAGAATATTTTGAAATACTTTTGAGTTCTGACATCTCTTTACATCAGTGAAAGTTCCTAAAATAAATATTTTTTAGATTTCAACAATCAAATATGTATTTTCAATTTGTTTACGTAATCATGTAGACTTGTTATATGTGGTCATGGGGTTTGTTTTCTGTGAGGTTTAAAGGAACAGAAATGAAAGGAAGAGAATGGTAAGAACTCAATTTTCATATCAAAATGTAAGCCCTGTGATTTTCTTTAGAAAATTTCCAAAAAACCCACCTTCCATGCTTTGTTAGGAGTTCTGAGTAGTAAACTCTTTTTTTTTTTTTTTTTTTTTTTTTTTTCTTATTTGTGGCACTCCGTTTTAGCGACAGTCAACTTAAATCAGCTATGTATTGCTTTCTACAAACAGGGCAGTAATGTTCAGTATCCAATACTGGTGGTTGATAATTTGTGAATAGAGTATTTCATATGGCTATTCATTTTTTTCTTAAGTGATTGGTCTGCACTTCAATGTAGCTGTAAATAGCTACAGCATGGGCTCCCTCTCTTCCCCTAAACAAGCTTGCCTGTATTGTCTTTTGGTGGCCACATCTAATGGCAAGAGAAGAGTTTGGTTCAAAGTCCATTCAGTCTTCCGTTTCAGTCTGTCAAAGTTGTATGCAGAGTTGTATCTGTGTTGGTCCCGGGATATTAGAGAGACAAGGTGGGTGAGGTAATATCTTTTATTGGACCAACTTCTGTTGGTGAGAGAGACAAGATTTAAGTCCTGAAGAAGAGCTCTGTGTAAACTCGAAAGCTTGTCTTTCCCTCCAAAAGAAGTTGGTCCAATAAAGATATTACCTTACCCACCTTGTCTATCAAAAAGTTGTAATTTTGTCCCAATATTTTACCCAGTTGCCAGGGTAGAATTTTTTAAAGTAAAAGTCTGTCCACTAGGAACTAAATCGTGACCACCAATTGCTTTTACAGTGTCCCAAATAGCCATTGGATGGAAATGACTGTGGAGTTGGGTAGGATTCAAACTTAAAAGTAAAAGGATCCATATCCATTACCAGTCCATAGAGTGATCCAATCCCCTGATGAGCAGTGAAACTTCAAATAAAATTTCATTTGCTATATTCCCTTGTTCAAAGTCCATCATTCTAATAAAGCCTGCCAGATTTCAGCCTCTCTAGCATTCAAGCTATTTCCCAGTTGCATATTGGAAAATATTTTAAATCTGATGAGGTGAGCTCATTAAAATTTACAGGAGTTTAATTAGCCAAGATTATTGGATGGGAAAGAATCTTGTGCAGCATGCTTTAGGATATTTCAGGTTTAGCAATTAGGTGTTTTGGAAAAACTACACTGTTGAGATTCTGTTCTCTTCAATGGCTGGTCAATGCTGGGGAAATTTTCCAAAATATTCTAAGCGATTTTAAAACTGGTTTGGGTAAACCAGTTTTAAAACGTGCTGGAGTCATAGTGTGTGCCCCTGGTGGCCAGACCCATTTTTACTGCAGCTCTAACTGATTTTAACATTGAGTCACTGAATTAGTTTTAAAACTATTTAGAAATTTGGAATAATGTACCCAGCATAGACCAGGCCCCAAAGCATAGGACTCTTCTGCATTTGATAGTAAGGTAATATTCCCTGAATCACAGCATATCTCAGAATTATTTATGTAAAAAAGAAAAACATTATTAGTGAGAAATGGTCCCTCGAAATTTTCTTTGTTCTGAGTGGGCTATAAACTCCACTGAGCACTACAATTTTATCCTTGTCCTTTTGTCCTTTTTTTTAACAAAAAGCATTCTACTGTATTGCATTGAAAAGGGTAAAGTGACATTTCAGTAATACATACACATATTGGATACACAGGCATACATATCAGGGGTTTGAGTACCTATTAACTTTCAAGACTTTTAGAGTTGAAAGCCACCCAAAGTTATAAACCCAGGAAGGCAGGAGCCCCTAACTTTCTTTCCAGGAGCCCCCCTGCCATTTCCTCCCAGAAGTCCAAGCTCTTTCCCATTCTGTTCATTACTCCTCCATGCTGGCTCAAGAGCTTTCTTGTGGAGGGGAGATTTTAGGATCTTCCCCTCTCTTCCCCACAGCCAGCTGTACTCCTCTCCTGACCCCAGGATCCAAGGCAGGGAGTTGACATCGAAGCCCGGAGCACCACTGCCCCAGCAGCAACGGCAGCACAGCTCCCCATCCCTCCCTCTATGTTGCAGAGCCAGGCTGCTGAGGGCTCATTTCAACACCACCAGCCCTTAAATAATGCTGTCAGCAACAGGGGCCAGCCTTTCTGCAGCCAGCTCCATGTGCCCCAGGCCAGGACCATGAACAGCCTTCCTGCCCCTCAACCCTACCTAAATGGTGCCCCTGAACTCTGCCTCCAGCATCCCTCCTGGCTTGAGGCTCTCTGTGGTACCAAGAGAAGCTGCTATGGGCTCTGGCAGGCAGAGCGGGATCTGGGTGCTGGCTGCACTCCCTCCAGGGCCCCTGACTCCTGCACCCCACTCTTTACCGCTCTTCCCTGCTGGCAAGGGTCCTGTTGTCCCTAGGTCTACCGAGTCCTGTCCCCATCACCAAAGGCAACCCTTTCATTCAATCCCACTCATAAATTTGTTGTTTGTCCTATGGGAAGACTGTTCCAGAATTTCACTCCTCTGATAGTTAGAAACCTTCTTCTAGTTTCCAGCCTAAATGTATTCATGGCTGAGGCTAAGATTCTGTCATGGATATTTTAGTAAAAGTCACAGACAATAAAGAAAAATTAACCGACGCCCGTGACCTCTCCCTGACTTTTACTAAAAATATCATGATAAAATAGGAAGGGACTGGGCATCTCTGGGGTGGCTGGGAGCTCTGAGGCCTCCTGTGGCAGGCCAAGGGCTGTGGGGGGTCCCCACAGCAGCAGCAGGGAGCTGCCAGGGTCCTCCTGCCCCATGGTGGGGAGCTGCCAGGGTCCCTCTGCCCTGATGCTGTGGCCGGGGAGCTGTGGGGTGCCCCTTCTGCCCATGGCAGCTGAGAGCTTGGGGGCCCGGTGCCTCAGGGGTACCTCACAGCTCCCTGCCGCTTTGGGAGGTGGCGGGACCCTGCAGCTTCCAGGGCTGAATCATGGAGGTCTTTGGAAGTCACAGATTCCGTAACTTCCACGACCTCCATGAGAAAATCGTAGCCTTATTCACGGCCAGTTTATATCCATTTGCTTTTGTGCCAACATTGTCCTTTAGCTTAAATAGTTCTTCTCCCTCCCTCTTGTTTATGCCTCTGATGATTTATAGAGAGAAATGAAATCCCCTCCCAGTTTTCATTTTGCTAGGTTAAACAAGCCAAGCTCTCCTCTCATCAGTAGCGTAGCCGGGGGGAGCAGGGGGAGCAGCCGCTCCCCCTTGAGCAGAAGCGACGAGAGCGGCGCCTTTTTTTAGCAGCACTAAAAAAAGGTGCGGCTTCTTTTTAAGCGCTGCTTCTTGCACTCACCCGGCGGCGCTCTGGGTCTTCGGCGGCATTTTGGCGGGGGGTACCACCAAAGACCCGGAACGAGCCGCTGAAGTGCCGCCGAAGACCCGGAGCGCCGCCGGGTGAGTACAGGGGGAGGCGCCTTTTATAGCGCTGCTCCCCCTGCGCTCCGGACCTGGCTGCGCTACTGCCTCTCATAAGAGAGGCTCTCCATTCCCCTGATCATGCTAGGAGCTGTTCTCTGCACCTGTCATTCAGAAGTAGTTACATTGTATGACTTCTTGCTTCTAGAAATGCTGGGCTTTAATTTAATTGGTGAATGAAAACCAGGTCTATAGGAGAGTTAAAAGGGAAGTGTGAGAGCTTCAAGGTTATTTTTATGCCTGTTAAGGAGAGAACAATAGATTAGAGAGAAGGAGACTGGGTTGAGACATTGAGGAGCATGAATGGTGGGTGGCATCACTGGATACTGAAGAGAGGGGAGTGAGTTGTACACTGTTGTAGGTAGCTTGGTTTCCTATATTCTAGAAGTTTTTGGAAGCTGGGCAGGCCATCTGATAACAGGATTCTGTATAAAACTGGATACCCTGTCTTACTGTTTCAGTCTTTTCAGCGTTGAATTCATTAGATGGTGGTTGCTTGTTTTAACTAGTAAATGCAAAAGCTCCTGATCAGGTCTGCAAATGAGTGATTGTCTGCCAAACTCCAGGGTATGGATTTACCTAACTCAACATGCCTGAAGTTGTAGAAGGAGAGCGTATTAACTCTCTTAGAAAGTCCAGACAAATCTGTTTGTTTGGATTCTTCAGTATCAAATGATGCCTTTAGGCTTTGAATAAAGTTAAATCTTTTAAGTGCCTGATCCAAGTCTTTTGGCAGCTCCTCAGTGTTATATTCATTCAAGCAGGAGCAGTCTTGGTCCTTGGCACTTAAAAATAGCAAAAATCAATAATGAATATATCATAAAACACTTTAAAGACAAAGACTTGAATGTGGTAAAGTTGCAGACTTCATTTGTCCTACCTAGCCTTGCCTTCGGTGTATCACAAAATGGGCAATTTAAATAAATGACCAAAGCACTTCAACCTGAACATATGTTTTTAGACAGTTTTAAAGTAAAATTTGTATGATTGTTTCTCTCTCCCTCACCCTTTGTCTGTTGATTGACTTCTTAGGTTATAAACTCTGCGACAGAGGCCACATTTACTGATACGTGTGTTCGGTTCCTAGCAGATAGGCCTAAACCCTGATCAGAACCCCTATCAGCCCTTCTGTAATATAAATATATTTTATTAATATTGTTACAAAATTTAATAACAAGAAAAACTGTGTGGTTTTGGGGCAGCTGCAGAAATTGGCTTGTTAAAGTAGTTTAATTTTTGCAGTTCTGTGATAAAGTATAAACATCACATTATAAGGTTTCTTTCTGTCTTGACCGTCTTTAATGTTGCATGTATTGATCACATGTGGCCGTCAAAAAATGAGACTTCACAGAAATTTGGATCTAAATTTCTAGTCTCCTTTCTCTGGTCACGTTTGCAGTTTAGGAAGGAAGTGTTAGTTGTGATATCCCTCACTGATGGAGTTTTGTTTAAGCCAGCTCTCAATCAGCAGTACTTCTCATCTCTGTAAAAGTAATTTTTTTAATAATAAAGTATTTTCCTTATACTGCTATTACTTGCTTGTCATTGGGAAAGGTATGTATAATGGGCATATATGGAATGTGTGTCATCAAATTTAAAATTCAGTAATATAAAAGGACAATTTAGTAATGCATTACAAGATGTAAATTACAGTGTAAAATTCATTGCTGATGTATTGAGAAGCATTAGATCTTAAACCAGTAGTAGTACAAACAACTTAACTAGTTTTAAGATGGAGTTTGATACATTTATGAATAGGATTATGAAACTGGATTATGAATTATGAATAGGGTTATGAAACTGTGATAGCAGGGGATTGGACTTGATTTAGGAGGCGCCTACGTCCTCTATTCATCCTTGTGCCTCACAAAATTCTGTGTGTGAAATATCATAGTAGTGCAAGAGCACCACTGTATTTAAGGTTGCATCAGGACAGCTGTTTAAAAGTCTGACCTTTCTAAATCCTCTAAAATCAATATGCTTAGTTGAGTTTCTTTGAAATTTGCTGTGCCTCAGGAGAATAGGGTAGGGTTAATCACCCAAATTTGGAGTAATTTGAGCAAGGAATTCCAGGGACATAAGCCCAGAAACAAAGCTATTTAAAAAAAAAGTTTCTAGGTGAGTTCCTCCTCTTCTCTCCCCTCCCCCCCACTAGAGATCAAACTACTGAGGTGCTGCCAGTCAAAAAATAGTCTCAATCTGAAGCAAGGTAGTGCATGACACTGGGGGCCCACATTGAGAACAATATTTAAGAAGATATAAATTTTTTGCACTGTGCATGTGCCCATATAGAAAAATGACTAGCAGGTTTCTATTCTCGCCATTTTATATACTTTAAAGCTTGACTCTTGTAAGTGCTCTAAAATGGGAATGGTTAATTGGATTGCTTTGAGGTTTCATGTGCCTCAGGGGCACAGGGTAGCCTTAGTAATCCAAATTTGGGGTCATTAGACTGAAGGGTTCCTGAATCTCAAGCCCCCCCTTGCTGCCTTGTACTGTTAAACAGAGAGATACTAATGAATGGATCAGTCACAGACCTCCTTGAGACTCATGGGCTGTGAATTTACCCTTCAAATAACTAAGGATAAAGTTAATCACAAGCCCCCATCTATGACAAAAGGAGTTTTGGAGTGAGTGGCTGGGAGTTGCTACAGTTCGTGAGTCATGGGTAGCAGTTTTCTTAGCAGCGGCGTGGGGGAATAAACATTTAAGTGCTTCCTGGGAGGTAGCTTCTGGGGAGAGATATTAGGGAGTAGAGGAGTAGGAGAATAGAAGGAGAGGGGTTTGCAGTAGCAGTGAGGAGAAGGGGTAAATGGTGATGAATGGTAGGAGAGGCGAGAAAGGCTGGGGGCTCAGTTGAGGGAGGTATGGCATCTCTCAGTTCTGCCAGTGCACCCCAACCCCCTGCACTCTTTGGCTCAGCCCAGTGCACCCCCAGCTCTTCTAGCACACCCCAATGCCCTGGACTCTCCAGCTCTGCAAGTGCACCCCAACCTCCCTGTACCCCCAAGAGTCTTTGGGGGGAAAATACTGGCAAAAACCTATGTTAATGCAGAGTTAAGGTTGCTTGGTGGTATGTTGTCCCCTTGCAGCCCGCTGAGATGAGAGAACTCAAAAACGCCTGAAAACCAGTAAATGCACAGTTAGGGTTGCTCATACAACCATAACTCTGTCTTCTTTCAGCAATACCCCAATACACACTGTTAATACAGACATACATTTACTCTGCCACAGATGCTGAAATGTATAAGCTCTTCACCTCCTTTTATGACCCATTCACTCTCACCCACGGGATTCCATGTAACACGATTAAAGGACTGAAAGGAGGAGAAGGTTGCCCACATCACCTTCCCTTCACGTTCTTTGAGCAATGCCTCAATGCAATGTATAGCACAGGGGTGGGCAAACTATGGCCTGCGGGCCGGATCCAGCCCATCAGGGCTTTGGATCCGGCTCGCAGGATTGCTACCTCCATGGCGCCGCTGGCCCCGCGCTGCTCCGGCCCCTGAGGGCTGGGGGGCAGAGGGATCTGCGCGCTGCACTTGCCTGCGGGTACCTCCCCTGAAGCTCCCATTGGCTGGGAACAGGGAACCGTGGCCAATGGGAGCTTTGGGGAAGGTACCCATAGGCAAGGGCAGTGCGTGGAGCCCTCTGTCCTCTCTTCCCCCAGGGGCCGCAGGGATATGGTGCCGGCTGCTTCCCGGAGCGGTGCGGGGCCAGTGCAGGCAGGCAGAGAGCCTGCCCTCGCCCAGGTGTGTGCCGCTGCCACCCTGGAGCCAGTCCAGGTAAGCGGTGCCAGGCTGGAGCCTGCACCCCGCACCCTAGCTCCCTGCCCTAAGCCTCCTGCACCCAAGCCCCCTGCCCGGAGCCCCCAGCCACACCCCGCATCTCTCCTGCACCCCAGCTCTCTGCCATGAGCCCCCTGCCACACTCCTCCTGCACCCCAACCACCTGCCCTGAACCCCCGCTGCACCTTGCACCCCTCCTGCACCCCAACCCCCTGCCCTGAGCCCCCTGCTGCACCTCTCACTTCTCCCTTCACCTCAACCCCTTGCCCTGAGCCCCTTCCTGCACACTGCACCCCCTCCCACACCTCGCACTCCTTCCTGCACCCCAGCCCCCTGTCCCGGCCCTACATTCATGGTCATGCATGCAATTTTCTCATCCAGATGTGGCCCTCGGGCCAGAAAGTTTGCCCACCCCTGGTATAGCAGCACATAGTCACACTTGCCCGTGGCACTATACAATTTGGGAGGTTCCAGATCCTGGCTTATACTCGCACACTTAGCTAACTCCCCAGAATCAGTACCTCGTGTGTACAATTTAAGAACCCCTTCACTGCCTTTTGCAGCTCCCTTACATTTACTCTCACAGTACACCATTTCAACCTACATGTTCACTTAACCATCATTAAATCATTAGAATTCTCTTATATTCCACTTCATTTTTGATATCCTTTGTAATAAAACCCTATGCCCTGCTATTGATATAACCTACACAATTCTGCATTGCAGTGTTGCCTACTGGATCCTGAAGATGCACATGCAGCTCTGCTCTTTGCTCACACAGATGAGAGGCTGCAAAACATAAATTTCCTGATATTATAGTCATAACTCAGTCAGACACTTCAAAATACCTTGCACATAACCTCACATCACAAACACACATTTACCAAGCAGGCCCAACTACTACCGCCACCATTTAGTGCAGGTACACCTAACACACTGACTACACCTGCCATATATGCAGATAATTCCCATTGGCTACTGCCAGCTCCAGGGGACCAGAAGGGAAGGTGGCATGGGCAACCTTTCCTCTCTCCCCCCACTTTTGGCCTGTAATAGTGTTAGATGGAATCCTGTGGGTGAGAGTGAATGGGTTGTAAAAGAAGGTGAAGAGATTGTACATTTCAGCAATTGTGGAATTGGCAGCGTAAAGGTATGTGTGTTAATGGGATATATTGCTGAAAGAGGCAGAGATAAGGTTGCATGGACAGTCTTAACTGCATTTCCTGGTTTTCAGAATCAGAGGGGTAGCCGTGTTAGTCTGGATCTGTAGAAGCGACCAAGAGTCCTGTGGCACCTTATAGACTAACAGAGGTATTGGAGCATAAGCTTTCGTGGGTGAATACCCACTTCGTCGGATGCAAGATGGTTTTCAGAAGTTTGTTTTGCCTAATTCAGTGGTCTGCAGGAGGATGACATACCACCAATAAAACTTAACTCTGCATTAATTTAGTTTTTAGCCATTGAATTATACCATAATTCACACTTACTTTTGCTTTATTGCTTAATTTAAACCAAGGGTTCTCAAACTGGGGGTCGGGACCCCTCAGGGCATCACAAGGTTATTACATGGGGGGTCATGAGCTGTCAGCCTCCACCCCAAACCCCACTTTGTCTCCAGCATTTATAATGGTGTTAAATATGTAAAGAAGTGTTTTTAATTTAAAAGGGGGGTTGCACTCAGAGGCTTGCTATGTGACGGGGTCACCAGTACAAACGTTTGAGAACCACTGATTTAAACCAACATATAGGAAGCATAATTGTGTACTGTGTGCAGTAGTTCTCATGATCAATTTGTTGCCAAGTAAAATTGTTCTGTTTTAAATGTTAATTTGTCTTTCTTTAGGATACTATCTACCAAATGATGATGGAGAATTTTACCAATTCTGTTATGTAACCCATAAGGGTGAGATCCGTGGAGCAAGTACCCCTTTTCAGTTTCGAACCTCTTCTCCTGTTGAAGAATTGCTGACTATGGAGGATGAAGGAAATTCTGACATGTTGGTGGTGACCACAAAAGCTGGACTTCTTGAGGTTTGATTCAACAAACTCAGAAATGTTATCCATATTCTTATTTATATATGTTAATTTCTGGTTTTATCTGTAGGACTTGGTGAATTAACTTTATATAAAAATATAAAGCTAAGCAGATTCCGAAGGTTTTTGATGCCTAAAACTTGAATGCAGGTCTCGTTGCAGAAGATACTTGTAAAATACATGAATTAAAGTTTAAACTGAAGTGCTCAGCATGGCAGTGAGAATAGCATAAAAAGTTAAGCACCTATATTTATAGGTGCCATCTTATGCTTCCCTTCCTTGTCTTTCAACTGCCGAGCCCTGAAAATCAAGCTGCATAGTACCCAGATGCCTAGCAAGTTAGAAATCGCTTTTATTTTCTCCAAGCAATGTTCTGTTATCTTCTGCCTCACACAATTGCATCCATTTAGTGATTATATCACAAATGCCTACAAAGATGTGCCCAGTGACAATCCCACATTTTATTTGTGGTCACTACTTCATAAGCAGAAAAAGGCAATTTCTTTGTTGAAATTGTTTGAACTCTACAATTGGCAAAATCACTCTACATCTTCTCCCTGTGCTTCAGATTTGATTGTTGGTTCTAACTTGCCTTCAGATGTCATGTTTGTGCTCCTACTTTGATTATTGTTATGCAGCTGTGCTAGTTGGTTTGGGGATTTCAAGTACTGGGGATAAAAGGGACTTTACATGGTGAAGGTTATCTAGCTGGGAGAGCTTAACTTCCCTGTCTTGTTTGCTGTCTGGTGAAGAATGGCTATTCAGATCAGTCTGCATTCCATGTCACCAGAATCACAGAAAAAAGAAATTCCGACTTGAATTCCTGTCTGTTATTCTGTTACATGCTTCATTTGTCTTTCCTTCACTTTGGCTTTGTCTACATTCAGGATTTTGTGAAGTTCACCCAACATTGCTGTACCACATGTAGACACCTGCTCATGGCAGGTCTAGATGATAGCATGCTAAAAACACTGCTTCTGGGTCTTACATAGCTCTTTCACTGTTGCTAGCACTGGTGGAGCAACAATAGTACTTTACTGAAGGGTGAGGAAAATTTCACAGAAACATAAGTGTAAGTAAAGCCCATAACAAAATTTGGTTGTCTAGTACTAATCAAAGTTAAGCTTCGCTCTGAAATTTCACAAACTAGAGGAGAGAGAGAGAGCGAGCATGTTAAGCTGACGTAGCCAGAGGGTACACATGTTTTTGGCTTCTGCTGGTTGTCATCTAGTGCTTGACTGATGTGATGGGAATTAATACACATTAGTTTGTAATGGTTTGATGGGAGTCCTGGGGGAGAGGGGGAAATCACCTGAAAAGAATATTTATTCTGTTTTCTAGTTTAAAATTGAAAAAACAATGAAAGAAAAAGAGGAGCTGTTAAAGGTAGTTACTGCTCTGGAAAAAGACACTGTACAACTTAGAGATCAACTTGAAAGACTGGAAAAAGAACTTAACCATGAAAAGCAGAGATGTGATCAACTCCAAACAGAGCAAAAGGTTAGTTATATAACTGATTAAAGCTGACTGCATAACATGTGTAATCCACCTTTTCCAAGAACTATCTAAACTGGATGAAAACCAGCTATCAAAAAACCCTCAGCAATTAGATGTTTACACTAAATTAGGTCAGTTCCTATTACCCCTCTACCACTATTCTTTGTGTTGTAAAATGGTTAAAATACTTCAGGATTTTGGTACCAGGCTTGATGAAATAATCGATGACAACTGTTACAAAATGTTTGGCATTTAATTGTAGATTTCATAGTGGGAAAACTAGTTGAGGTACTTCAGTTTGCTTGTGTTACTTTAAAATAGAGGAAGCGTTTTCAAATTCATTCCAAGCAACGGGCTCATAGAACACAGCATTAAAAGGATATTAAATTTCAAAAAGATAAATTCTGGGGAATTAAGGAACTTAAGTTTTAGCTAGCAGTTCCACTGACAAAGCATACTTTTGGGGAATGAAAATTAATTGGGTTGGCTTCTCTGAAGGATGCTTCAAATATCTAAGGGTAAAGAGTACTGGCATTAGAAATGGTAAAAGCAAAGAAATCTAAAAATAAATTTACAGTGTCAGGTAAGGTTTGCAGGGGAAACAAGAGTAGCAAAAAACAGAAAGAACTAATGGTTGTAATTAGGAATGAGAATTATTTCTCCATATATATCCGGGAGGAAACCAATTACTCAGGCAGAGTATTTATAGACTCCTAATCAATTATTAAAATATAATGCTTCAAAAAATATTTTTAAGAAGGAAATAAAGTTGGGGGACAGATATGAGGTGATGGCAGGGACAACTTTGAAGTAACGAAGCCTGTATAATATAGCTGTGGATAAAAAGGAGTTAATAGAATACTTTGTTAAATGTCAGTATGTACAGGTCAACAGTTCTGAATGATATAGCCAGGGATCTAAAGAGATTCTGCTGAATACCTTAATGAACCTTTGTAATTTACTTTTGAAATGTCATGGTGAAATGAACAGGTGCTAGAGTGTTGCATAATGAAGAAGTTCTAGTATCAATTTTAAATCACGAAAGAAGCAGCAATCTGGCTATTACTGGCCAGTAAATCTTACTTTAGTCTTTAGTAAAAGAATGTAATAAATATTAAGAGAAAAATCTGTAAATGCCTACAAGGTAACTTTTGGGAAATTAATGGGGACAAGAGAAGGGGAAAGGGTAATATTACAAAATAATGCCCTATGGTCCAAACACTTACAGATGTAAGCAGTGGAACTAATTATAAGTTTGGGCCTTAGTGGATGAGACCACATGTGTAATAAATATGTCTGACAGGCGCGGCCAAACTTACTGACCCTCCGAGCCGCATATGCTAATCTTCTGAAGTTCGAGAGCTGGGGCACACCTGAACTATCATGTGTGTTGGGGCACTATAAATGATAGACACTATAAATATGTGTCTAACACTTGTGTGTGAAGTAAGTCTGCAGTTGAGCTAGTATTGTAAAGTCCCACTTATACTAGCCTTACAACAAAGTTAAAAGCCAATGGGTCTTTAGAATGCTTTAGCTGGCCAGAGTGGATAGGTTAAACTGTATAGAAGTGTGTAGGGTGACACTGCTCCAACATTTTGTTCCATCATGCTTGCCTTGCAGTGTGAGAACAGAACATTTCTCATTTGTATGACACTATGGATGAAATCTTGGCCTTATTGAACTAAATGGCAAAATTTCCTGTGGGAATTCTCCTGATTTTCCCAACAGTTCCCCATTTTTTTTTGGTTTTTTGTTTTTGGTATTTTTGGATGGTGATTCAATTTAGAGAGTTTTTTCCAACTAGAGAGAAGCCTATGCTAAGTATTGGAGAGAGGGCTTAAACTCCCTTTTCCCAAAGTGAAGCTGACACAGATGTCAAAAAGCAGAACTATAGAAGCTTTCTTTTCTGAGTTTTGTTCCTACTTCTATTCTCTCCACCACTCCAATCTCATTTCCCCTCTGTTAGTACTCTTTTTTTTGTTGTTGTTCCATTCTCCATATTTCACCCCATTACTTTCTCAGTCCATTTTACAATCTTATCTATCATTGGAGTTCAAATCACATTTCTGAACTCAGGACGTTAACTCAGGTTTGAAATTAGGCAAAATGAATTCGTCAAGCTCTCTTACGAGGAATAAACACCTTGCTTGCTGCCTTTCACCTGGCATTTTCAAATCCAAAGGTGCTTTGTTTTCTAAACATAATTTACTCAACTCTAAAATTCAGCCACTTGCAAGTGGAATACATGATTTACCTTTAATAGAAACGCTACTTAACAACTTAAAGGATTGGTTTAAAGATTCCTCAGAAACAATTGTACAGTATTCAGTTAAATTGCAGTAACTGGCTTTTATTTTTCTGTGATTTACAATGATCAGTTTAAACTATCAAGTTCGCATGACTTGATAGGTTATTGCCTTCTTCAAAAATTAAGTAATCCAGTAATTGGGCTTTTATAAAACCAAACAGGACAATTTTGACATCTGAAATGCTGAATAATATAACACTATTACAACTGTATTTTATAATGTATGATGCAGTTCATCTGCACATTGTATTCGTTGATTATTTTACCCTTAAGTAGAAACGCTAAAGACATAATTTACAAGTTAATGTTTTCAGAGGTCACTTGTCACATACAGAAAGGCTTTAGTAGGTAGTGATTTAAAGGGGTTCTTATTTCTTTCTTTAATTTTTTCCATAATACTTTGTATTTTGACATTTTATTCAGATACAGAAGAAAAAAATATTTAAAAGCTAAAGGTGAAGCTGACCTTTTAAAAAATTATACCTTCTGATATATCTTTAAGACATATTTTCTTAAGTAATACAGCCCATGTAATAATGATAGTTGTAATCTCTGCGGGGTAACCAACACTTAATGGAGGGAGGATGGGATGTGAGTTTCTGTTATAAATATTGTTCAGCAGAGGCTTATAATTATCGTTTAAACTTCAGGTTGAAACTTGATGCACACATCCTCTGATGGGGTTAATTTTTTTTTTTTTAACTCCCCGCAACTGCTTTTAGCTAGAAGGACACAAATAGTATTTTGACTCATTTCAGACGCTCTTTTGCACTTGAGTCTTTATATTGTGTTTGAAAAGCAGGTATTTCATACATCCAAGAATAGATATTTTTATGTGTGTGTGAGACATGCCCCAGGGTACAGTCTGGATTGTTGAACATCTGTGTTCCCTGAGTTCTCCAACCTGGGGTGCCTCTTACACTTTTCACAGTCAGAACATCCACTCCTGGCCTGTTCACACACAGCCTCTAACATGTAAAATCACTCCCATATTGACTGGTACTAGCTAACCACTCATGAATTAAACGGCAGAGCAACACCAGCAAGCTCTCCAGTCCCAGACTTTCCCCACGAAGTATGTGTTTTGTACTGTCCAGCACACTACTGAATAATGCAAGCTCATAGGAAATCCGTCATTTCATCAAAGGAAAATGATATGCACCAACCTTGTTATCCCAAATGGAGTTTCCCACATACTTTAATCCAAACACACTGGTTAAGATAAAACAATATGATAAGTGCATTAACTACAGAAAGATAGATTTTAAGTGATTACAAGTCACTGTCACTGATCGGTCCGTTAGCCCTCACAGAGAGAGCGCCGATCACAACACATCAGATGTGTTGTTCTAGCCACTTCTCCAACTACCCGCTGGCCAAGCTGTCAGTACACCGGGCCGTGATTACAAGTAATGATGCATAAAAGTTAGGATTGGTTATAAAAGAAATAAAAGATAAAATGCAAGCTAATGGCTAACTTAACAAACTAACAAAATTCAAAGCAAAGGTTTTCCTCACCATACGCTGCAGTAAATTTCACAGACTGAGGCTCCTTTCAGACTGGTACCTGTCCCCCTTAATTCAGTGCTCTTCAGGTATTCATTGATATCATGAGCAGAGAGATGAGATGAGGAGGTTTGAAGTCAAGTGTTTTCCTCCCTCTTTATAGTTCAGTTTTTGGTGCTGGAAACAACCTTGTTGAGTCATGGTGACACACACTTTGTTGTGGACATGAGGTTTGAACTGTTCATGTGATGAAATGTAAATGTTTTGTTTACACCTTCCCGTTGCTGGAGAAGGCAGGTTAAACAGGTGATAGCTCTTTAACACCTGGCTGAGATGCCCATGTGTCTTTGAAAAACTGGCTTGGACCTGCTTTTCTTAAACTAGTAGCATGTTGGATATGAGGCAGCAGTGTGCCCTTGTTGCCAAGAAGGCCAATGGCATATTGGGCTGTATTAGTAGGAGCATTGCCAGCAGATTGAGGGAAGTGATTTTCCCCCTCTATTCGGCACTGGTGAGGCCACACCTGGAGTATTGCGTCCAGTTTTGGTCCCCCCACTTCAGAAGGGATGTTGACAGCTTGGAGAGAGTCCAGCAGAGAGCAATGAAAATGATTAGGGGGCTGGAGCACATGACTTGTGAGGAGAGGCTGAGGGAACTGGGGTTAAGTCTGCAGAAGAGAAGAGTGGGGGGGGGGGGGGGATTTGATAGCAGCCTTCAATTACCTTAAGGTGGTGGGGGTTCCAAAGAGGATGGAGCTCAGCTGTTCTCAGTGGTGGCAGATGACAGAACAAGAAGTAATGGTCTCAAGTTGCAGTGGAGGAGGTCTAGGTTGGATATTAGGAAACACTATTTCAATACGAAGGTGGTGAAGCACTGGAAGGAGTTACCTAGGGAGGTGTTGGAATCTCCATCCTTAGAGGTTTTTAAGGCCCGGCTTGGCAAAGCCTTGGCTGGGATGATTTAGTTGGTGTTGGTCCTGCTTTGAGCAGGGGATTGGACTAGATGACCTTCTGAAGTCTCTTAAAACCTTGATGTTCTATGTTACAAGCAAAGATACATAGTAGAATTAGGACTGTCAATCTCATTTAATGCAAGCAATTAACTCAAAACGAACGTGATTAAAAAAAAATTGTGATTAATCACAGTTTAAGTCACATTGTTAAACAATAATAGAATACCAATTTAAAATTCTTATACATATTTTTGGATCTTTTTCTACATTTTTCAAATGTCCTCTGGAATGGTGATCACAGCATGAGAGGCTACACATTTGTATGCCCATCTGACACGTAAATACTTCATAACGCTAGCTACAACAATGCCATGCGAACGCCTGGTCTCACTTTCAGGTGACATTGTAAATAAGCGGGCAGAATTATCTCCTCTAAATGTAAACAAACTTGTCTGTCTTAACAATTGGCTGAATAAGAAGTAGGACTGAGTGGAAATGTAGGCTCTAAAGGCTTACATTTGTAAGTTGCACTTCCACGATAGAGATTGCACTACAATACTTGTATGAGGTGAATTGAAAAATACTATTTCTTTTTATTACAAATATTTACACTATAAAAAAGATAATAAAAAATAATAATATAAAGTGAGCACTGTCCACTTTGTATTCTGTGTTGTAATTGAAAGCGGTATATTTGAAAATGTAGAAAACAGCCAAAATATTTAAATGGTATTCTATTCTTGTTTAACAATGCAATTAAAACGACGATTAAAAAAAATTATTGCAATTAATCTCATGATTAATCGTGATTATTTTTTTAATCATTTGACAGCGCTAAGTAGAATCTTATAATTTTACATACAATGTTGATGCACACATTGTACTGGGACAGTAATGTTCAGCAGATTATGATGTTTCAAATGATACCTCCAAAAGGCATACTTGATACAAAATGTATCATAGTCTTGTAAAAGTGGTGTACATAATAGTATAAACCGTCAGTGTGCATATGTGTTTTTGTTTTTATATGCTCACTGATTTATATGCCTCTGTTACTGTGTGCTAGAAACTATCATTTGATTTATTATTATTGATTTATTAATTTTTATTATTTGTATTGCAGTAGTGCTTAGGACCCCCCAATCATGGACCAGTATCTCATTGTGCTAAGTGTTGTACAAATACAGAACAAAAAGATGGCCCCTCCCTACACCTAAGAGCTTAGTCTATTTATTTTGTCATTTCTATAGCACATTTAACAGTAATGTCTGAACACCTATCTGAACTGCAGTTGCTTGCTGGAGAATATACCCAGATGAATAATAATTTTGTTGATTTATTAGTGATATTTCTTCTTTGAGTGCTGGTCCCTATGATGCGGTATGCATGTGTTCTAGGCACCTGAGACTAAAGAATTCTTGTCTGTTGGTCAGAGTCTGTGTGCCTTGTGTCTACCCCAACAGTATAAGGGGCGATGTGGACCAACCACTTCTCCAGTTTCTTCTTAACTGCTGTATAGTCTGAGTTGAAATCCTCCAGTGTCCAGAAATTATCCTCTCTTCTTCCTGTAAATATTCAAAGTTTTATATAGTCTTTTCAGTTTTTGTTGTTAGTGTTTTGTTAGTTCCTCAATTAGTGGGAGACTCCCCACACCGGGGAACCCTCCTGGGCTTAGGACTTAGATTATGCCCAGGATTCGGGGTTTCAAAAACCATGTCTCCTGTCACTGCTCCTTTGTGGTCAGTGACAACCACCAGTGCTGCCTCTATTGCCTCAGAGAAGCGCATAACTCCAATAAGTGCAGTGTGTACTGCTCTTTTCCCAGCCAAATGCAGCAGGGACATGAACTCCAGGTTCAAAAGCACCTTATCGAGTGCACAATGAGGTCCCAGTCAGACCCATGCCAGGGAGACCCTCTGTACATCAGCCAGAGTTATCATGGAGCATGCCTCCTCCTACCAATGTGTCTGACTCCAGAGTGGAAGGGAACAGCGGGAAAGACCCTTTATCTGGGCCCCCTCAGGAGAGTGAGGAGCACTCTCACAAACATAAACGCAGATCTCTTCCTAGACCTTCTAAGAGGAGAGATCCTTCCCCCGACTCTGTCCACTCCGGGTGAGCCTTCACACCCAAACCACAAAGACGTAAGCCCCCTATGCCTCATGGGCATGATCAGAATGTGCATGGGGCAAGGCTTATTCACTACCAGCCTCAGCATAAACTTCAGCACTGACTATAGTACCATCTAAAATGAAACACTGGGACCTAAAGGATCAGGAACTGCCACTACGATCCAAAACCATCTGGTTAGAGACTCATTCACCAATGGTACTGTCATGGCCCTGTATGTAACTGTGTCTACTCCTGCTCTGATAGTACAAAGTGACAAAATACAACCTCTCAAAGGGCTGGTTGTACCCAGTATCTTGGGGACCACCACAGTCTACTTTTGAAGCCAAGATTGACCTTATTGGAGCAAGTATGACCCTTATGCATAGAACCTGGAATCTGTGCGATCCAGTAGGGAATCCTACAATCCTCCTCCTCCAGTGGGTCAACCAGAACCTCCCCCTGAGCCCATGGAGGATGATGGTGACAAGCAGGATCTGCCAGAACCAAGGGGGTGTTGTCCGCATCAGCTGATGAGGCACTTAATCCAGCCTCACCATCTCCCCCAGACAATCATAGACAATTTCAAGAGCTGTTATAGAGAGTAATGGAATAGCTCCAGATTTCCTTAGAGGAGGTCCAGGCTAACATAAGCTTATGTTGATCAGTTCCAGGTCAACATAAGCTCCTGGCTGTCCCACAGCCTACAGGATACAGTTGCATTTCACTCCTGGTAAATGGTGCCATACTGTAACTGGCAAGGGCTGTATGGCACACACCACTTACCTGTGCCCCTATCCTGAAGAGGGTGGAAAAGCAGTACTTTGTCCTGGCTAAGGGAGCAAAGTGTTTGTTCACCCAACCTGCCCCAACCTCCTTGGTGGTCCAGATGGCTATGAAAAGATCCAAGCCACATTATCCAAAGAGCACACTGCAGGTAAGAAGGCCAGGCATTTAGACCTTATGTGGAGGAAGGTGTTTACATCTACTACCCTTCAGTTTAGAATCTCCAACTCTCACGCTCTTCTCACCAAATATAATTTTCTGAATTAATCTAATTTCTTGGACGTTGTTTCCTTAGGAGGACAGGGCTCAATTTCAAGCCCTTATTGACAAGTGCAAAGTAGTAGCCAGAACCTCATTACAAGGTGTGCGTGATGAGGCCGATACGGCATCAAGATCCATGATAACTGCCATAATAAAGCAACGGGAATCATGGCTGTACTCTTCAGGGTTTTCCGGGAAGGTCCAAAATATCATTAAGGACTTGCCCTTTAGGCTAATCTTTTTAATGGGAAGACAGACCAGTCTTCACACTTATTGAAAGGGCTTCTGGGTATGTATACACCAGCCTCAAAGAGAAAATGCTATAAACAGCCCTATAAACCAAAGCCCTTCTATCACCAGTGCTCTTATGAGTCACCTTGCACTTAAGGATTCAGTATAAGTGCCTTCATTAGTCAATTTCTGGACTGAAGTCTTAGCATCTTCCAGTACTTTTTTGAGTGCTCGCGTTCGTTCGTGTGCGCTCGCTCTCTCTCTCTCTCTCTCTCTCTCTCTGCTTGATCCACATATAGTTTCTATTGCTGGACAAAGATCTACTGTTGTAGAAAATGCCTGGATGGCATTGTTTAATGATCCAAGTGGTTTCAACAGTAGATTTACAAGAGAGAGAATGGTGATTGCTACTACATTCAAAGAAGACAAAAATAGCACACCAACCTCACTACTTGTATGTACCAGGATGGGATGGGTCTTTTCCAAAGCCAGTAATAACGGTTGTAGTAATTTTAAGACAATAGCCAAGGATCGCTCATGAGAAAGCCAGCAGGATTTTCCCAGGATGGACTAATTTGAATTTCAGTCCCAGAGCATCTTCTATTTTTTCTGACATTCAGTCTTTTTGGACTCTTGTCTTCATTATACTCTTTTTTTCAATATTAAAGCTATGACTTTTTTTAAATGTCTTTTGAAGATTCTGCAGCTTGTAATAGTAGTAGTTGAGTAGATCATAGAATTGTAGGACTGGCAGGGAGCATGAGATTTCTTCTAGTCCTGTCTCCTGCACTCATGGCAGGACTAAATATTATCGACTATCCCTGAGAGGTGATTGTCTAACCTGCTCTTAAAAACCTCCAGTGACGGAGATTCCACAACCTCGCTAGGTAAGTTATTCCAGTGCTTAACTACCCTGACAGGAAATTTTTCCTAATGTCCATCCTAAACCTCCCTTGCTGCAATTTAAGCCCATTGCTTCTTGTCTTATCCTCAGAGGTTAATGAGAACAAGGTTTCTCCCTCCTTCTTGTAACAACCTTTTGTGTACTTGAAAATGTTATCATGTCCCCTCTGTCTTCTCCAGACTAAACAAACCCAATTTTTTCAGTCTTTCCTCATAGGTCATATTTTCTAACCTTTAATAATTGTTGTTGCTCTCCTCTGGACTTTCTCCAATTTGTTCGCATCTTTCCTGAAACGTGGAGCTCCGAACTGGACACAGTACTCCAGTTGAGGCCATATCAGCACAGAATAGAGCAGAAGAATTACTTCTGATGTCTTGCTTACAACACTCCTGCTAATACATCCCAGAATATTTGCTCCCACTCCCCTTTTTGCAAGTGTTACACTGTTGACTCATATTTAGCTTGTGATCCCTTATTGCCCCCAGATCCCTTTCCACAGTACTGCTCCCTAGGCAGTCATTTCCCATTTTGTATGTGTGCAGCTAACTGTTCCTTCCTACATGGAGTTCTTTGTATTTGTCTTTATAGAATGTCGTCCTATTTACTTCAGACTGTTTCTCCAGTTTGTCCAGATCATTTTGAATTTTAATCCTATCCTCCAAAGTACTTGCAACCCTGCCCAGCTTGGTGTCATCCACAAACTTTATAAGTGTACTCTCTGTGCTATTATCTAAATCATTGGTGAAGATATTGAACAGAACTGGACCCAGGACCAATCCCTCCGAGACCCCACTTGATATGCCCTTCCAGCTTGACTGTGAACCACTAATAACTAACCTCTGGGAATGGTCTCCAACCAGTTATGCCCTCACTGTATAGTAGTTCCATCTAGGTTATATTTCTCTGGTTTGTTTATGAGAAGCTCATGTGAGACAGTATCAAAAGCCTTACTAAAGTCAAGATATACCACATCCACTGCTTCCCCCCCATATCCACAAGGCTTGTTACCCTGTCAAAGAAAGCTATTCGGTTGGTTTGACATACCATGTTCTTGACAAATCCATCCTGACTGTTGTTTATCACCATATTATCTTCTAGTTGTTTGCAAATTGATTCCTTAATTATTTGCTTCATTATCTTTTCGGGTACTGAAGTTAAGATGGCCTCTGCAGTGTGTATAGAAAAGGTTAGGATTACACTTTTCTCAGAACAAAGCTTGTACTTTACCATGTCTTCCAGAGAAGTTTGCAGCTCCATCAAATGCACAAGCAGCCATCTGTTTGGTGTCCAATTTACAAGCATTTAACTCTTCTAAGATGCGAGTTGTCACAGATGCAGACGATGTGGCGTCTATAACCTGAACATATAGAAATGCATCTACTGGCCTACCACTGACATCAAGATAATGTATGCAGTGACTTAATGGGAGGGGAGGGATAGCTCAGTGGTCTGAGCATTGGCCTGCTAAACCCAGGGTTGTGAGTTCAATCCTTGAGGGGGCCATTTAGGGATCTAGGGCAAAATTTGGGGATTGGTCCTGCTTTGAGCAGGGGGTTGGACTAGACAACCTCCTAAGGTCCCTTCCAACCCTGATATTCTATGATTCTATGAATGCTTGATGCCCATTTGCATGGGTGCATTCATCAGCCATGTATGCAAATTTTTTAAGGTAGTGAGAGAGTTCTTCAATTTTTTAGTTGCTGAGTCTTTCAGTTGATTGCACCGCTTGATTCTAACCAGTCAGTTGAGTTTCTTGCACAAATATAGTGAGCATTTGCTGGTCATGTTCGGAGCCAGTATCCAACTTCAGGGTTAACAAATGACAATGCACTTAACATTGCCCTCCAGCTTGTAGTGTGTGGTATCTCTTGCTTAAATAAACTGTGTTGAGTTTCCAGCATTCTTAAAGCCTCATTAAGTACTTCTAAACCTGGCTTTGACAGTGGCTGGTTTATAAGGCTTTTTGAATGTTGATACAGTCCAGAGGCTTGGTGTGTTGTAGCCTTTTCATAGTTTGTCAGCATTGGCTTTGCTGATCAGTCTGGCAAATCAAGCTTCTCCAGTTTTACCAATTATAGCAGGGGAAGCTTTCCTTCTTTGTAAGGTTATTTGCAAGAGTACACCAGTACAGTAACTCCTTAAAGTTGTCCCGGTTAACATTGTTTCGTTGTTACCTTGCTGGCTGATCAATTAGAGAACATGCTCGTTTAAGGTTGAGCAATGCTCCCTTATAACATCATTTGGCAGCCGCCTGCTTTGTCCACTGCTTGCAGAAAGAGCAGCCCATTGGAGTTAGCTGGTGGGGTCGAGGAACCAGGTCGGGGAACCAGGCTCCCTATCAGCTCCCTGTTCCCTTAAGTTCTCTGTGGGGCAGCCGCCCAGCAGGCTATCAATTGCCAGCAGTTCAGGTGTTCCTCCCCCCACTGCCATGTGCTGCTCCTGCCCTCTGCCTTGGAGCTGCTTTCCCGGAGCCTCCTTACTGTGGGGGAGGGGAAGGGGGGAGAAGAAGGGAGCTAATGTCAGGGTGCCCCCTGCTCCTGCACCCCGCTCACCCCATTTCCATAGAGCGGGCGGGGGACACACACGACAGGGCTCAGGACGGAGGGAGCTTGCTGGCAGCAGCTTCTGTCTCAACTTGCTGATCTACCTATAAAGGCAGTGTACGTAGAGTAGGGTCAGTGTACTTAAAGGGGCAATGTCACACCCCCCCCCCCATCTGCTATGCTGTCTCCCCTCCCGCCATTCCTGCTGCTTTGTAGATTGTAAGGCTACATTAACAACAATGGGTTAACCCTTGGGGGCTCAGATAATTGCTAGTTCATCATTTAGCAGGAAGGCATTCCCTGGGAAATATACCACCCTCTGACTTCACCACCTCAACCAAGCTTCACAATCATCATTGCTGTGTACCAGGATTAAATTGTTTGTTTAAAGTGTGTGTGTGCGTGTGTGTGTGTATATATATATATATTTTTTTTCCCCCTGGAACCTACACCCCTCCCCCCCCCATTTACATTAATTATTATGGGGAAATTGGATTCGCTTAACATCGTTTCGCTTAAAGTCACATTTTTCAGGAACATAACTACAACGTTAAGTGAGGAGTTACTGTAGTCATCTTTTGTAACTTCAATAAATGGGAAAAGTTTGACCAACAAACATCTGGATCTGATTTTAGGTTGTGGAGACACTGTTTCTTCAGTAGGTAGCTGTATTTGTGCTTTGGGCTGTTCGGATGTTGTTACACCACTTGAGTCTTCAGATGACATGTTGGTATATTCTTGGCTCTTGGTATGTTCTTCATCTTGCTTGGTTTGACCCTAGAGTGGTGACGGGTGGTGGTGATTGGAGAGTTCAGCGGGGTGTAGGGAAATTTCTGCCTGATGCAGACCGTAGAATTTATAGGAGTGACCTTGGATTCAATCAGGGCAAAGACCAACTTCCATCATCAGGAAAGATTTTTGCACCCTGGGTGTTCTGATAGATCTAGTTACACAGATCCCTAGAACATCAGTTCAGATGTGCCTCACTCTCTTGGGGCATATGGTGTCATGTTCTTACGTGACACCTTTCACCATACCCCGCCTCCGTTCCCTAGAAGTGTGCCACCAAATGGTATATGCACTGAGCAAGTTCAGCATGAACACCACGAGGTGACATGGTAGATGGACCCTGGACATGAGTTTGTTGGTGTTCCCTTTCTGTCCCCACACCCAACAAGTTGATGTTACAGTTGCCTCCCTTATGGTCTGGGAAGTGCACATGGACGATGTGTAATCAAGGTACTTTGATGCCTCAGAAAACCAGAATGCACCTAAATCTGGACCTGAGAGCAGCAGAGATCCTTGCAAAGCATAACATCGTTATGCTATCCTATCACTCATATAATCTCAGCATGTTCTGATTGTGTCCGATAGCATAACTGTATTCTGTATAAATAAGCAGGAATGGGTGAGATCCATCCCCCTCTGTGTATAGAGGCACTCAACTTATGGAAATGGTGTATCCGGAATCACATCATCCTATCAGCAGTGTACCTCCTGGGAGCCCAGAATTTACTGCTCATCAGGCATTTTACTACCGATCTGATTGGGGGTTTCCTGATTCAATGGTAAACAGCATCTTCACTTCATGGGGAACGTTCGTTGCAACCAGTTTGCCTCCCAGGCAAACAGGAAGTGCAATATGTACTTGTCCAGAAGAGCTCAAGGACTGTCCTGATGCTCTCCTATTGTACTGTTCTGGGAAGCTTATGAACAGAGGTGACACACTCCTAGTGCAGTGGATAGATCACGTGAGCTATGCTTTCCTTCCCATTCGGCTGCTGTCTTGGTTTCTGAGGAAGATTTTACTAGATAGGGCACAGGCCATCCTCATCTCCCTCAAACGACCCAGATATTTCTGGTTTCCGAGTCTACTACAAACGTCATTCTGTTCACTTATCAGCATTCAGACCTTCTGGGTCTCTCGACCCAAGAGAATGGCAGGGTCAGGCATCCCACCTTGGGTGCTCTTCATCTCACAGCTTGGTACTTGGATGGGCATCAATCCTAGAATGTTCCTATTCCAAAGCTGTGTAAACCATTCTTAATCATAGCAGAAAGGAGTCTGTGGGGAAACTGGTAGAAAAGCCTCAGTGCTCTAAAGAACCCTGATATACATGGTTACCACAAGGGCTGAGATCTTCAGGTCCTTAGATAAGATCATATTTACTGTGACATTTTGGCCTCGGGTATTTATTGGTATATTATATCTGCCTTTCTGTCATTAACTTTCACCATTTAACTTTCCATTTTGTTGTGCTAAGGTCTATCTATCCCATTACATCTGGTTGCATGATATTCTTAGACTTAATATTGCCCTGCCTGGGCACAAGGAGCATGTTGTAGTTAAAGTGTCAGCCTTAATTTGAATTGCCCTTTTGACAGTCTGTGCCACCACTAAAAGTTTCATAAACATAGATTTTGTAATTTTGAGTTGACTGTACACAGCAAAGATACTGTAGTTCTGAATCTTAAGCAGTTATTTGTCTCCCTCTCGTGGCCAGATAGGACTAGTGAATAGCGTTCTAACATTGCAGTGGTAACAACTTTTACAGTAGCTTTCTAAATGTATAACTTTGGTGTACAGTAAATCAGTTCCCTTAACCTGCTTTTTCTTTGATCCTGTAAACTTTTGGAAAACGTTTCAGTATATGTAACACTGATATAAACTGGAACATGGGCAGATTTATTGATTTAATAAATTTGTTCTTTCAACAGGGTCTTAAAAAATGTATTTAGCTGTTTGAAGAGGTTTTTATATTAATCTGATTTATTCCTCTAACAGGTTTCAGCATAAATCCAGGTTCTACAGCAATGATCTGCACAATAACGTTATTCATTTAAAAGTCGTATTCAAATATCAAATATCCATTTGAGTTGTCTTCCCTACCTGGTTTACTAGAAGTGCTCCTCTGGTTGGAAAATGACAGGGAGCACCTTGTTACTAATGCAGTGTGTTCAGTCTGTACTGCAAGTAGGGTGACCAGATGTCCCGATTTTATAGGGACAGTCCCGATTTTTGGGTCTTTTTCTTATATAGGTTCCTATTACCCCCCCACCCTCTGTCCCGATTTTTCACACTTGCTGTCTGGTCACCCTAACTGCAAGTGTCTAGATCAGATCCCACATGTAAAGTGGGATCTGCGTAAAGTACAAAAACAGAGCATTTTAAAATATTTTCTGTGCCAATTTTTTACCCAAACTATATGATTTTTGATAACATGCTCATTTTTAAAATTTGAACCTTTTTGTGGGTGGAAATCTTGTTTGTTTAAATTTTTTTTTTAAATAAGGTTTTAAAAATGAAACAAATAACCCCCAGAGTTACTTGTTTTGGCACCAGGAATTTCTCCCTTAGGTGCTGTCAATGTTCTTTTGAGGAGAAAACTCTGTTTGACTACCTGTAAATGTTTTAATTGATCTTGCCTCACTTATTTTTTAAACTGATTAATTCAGACAAATTGTTGATCTAATTTGGCGGAAGGACTAATTTGCAGATATTCTTAAGTAGAACAGATAAATGAAGTTCTTGTATTTTAATTCAAATTATGTATTTATGAGAATAGACATGAGCAAATGGCAGTTTTCTGTGAAATGACAGAATTCATGTGTCCTAAAGTAACTATAATATGTGCTACAAAATCAATATGGGGCATTTTTGTGTGTACATTTATAGTAGTGTCCATAGACTCCTTTCTGCAAACATTACACATTTTGAGTAATCCCATTGAAGCTAGTGGATCTAATTATGTGAACAATGTTACTTCACCTGAGTGTTTGCAGGATTAAGCCTTAAATCTGTTTTTTAAATATCTGAGATTTATGAACAATATAAACTTAAGATTTTGTTGAAAGCAAATGTACATTGCCTTCGTAGTTAATTTAGCTGTATTCAGTTGTTTCCCACTTCTGTATTTTCTTAGAAATTGAAATAAAAATTATAGTGTCTGATACAAGTGAGGTTATGTTTTAGTTTTTATGATAAACCCTGGGTTTTTTGGATTTGCAGGTGCAAATATATTTTTAAAAGTATGTTTTAAGTATGATAAGGAATTATTTTAGATGTTTTCCAAAGTTGTATCTGCTTGCTTGACTGACAAAAACATAGTTTTACTACTGACAACATCTTAGAAATGACAGTCATAGGAGAATGAGCTGGATTCTTTTTAGCAATAGGCATCATGAACAGCATTGCCAGCTAACTTTTAGTTTCCAGAATCTTTATTACTGGTAATGATTGTAAAGAGATAGAACACAGTGGCTAGGCTGCAGCTCCGAGCCCCTCCACCGGAGCTGGGTCGGTGAGAGCTACGCTGGTAGCTGTGGGGAGCCTGGGTTCCTCTACCTGCCCTGGGCAGGAGGGCGGGCGGGGGGCAAGTAGCCCTCGGCCTGTGTCCCTGCCCCCAAGGCCTTACCCAGGGCAGGTGAAGGGACCCAGGCTCCCCACAGCTGCTAGCGTGGCTCTCCTAACCTGGCTCTGGCCAGGATGGGTGGCAGTGGGGCTGGGAGTCAGAGCCGGGCGGGCAACTGTGGGAAGCTGCGGCGGACCTCCACCTGCCCTGGGCGGGGGGCCCAGGCAGCTCCACAGGTCACCCCCCCCACCCAATGCCACTGTGGAGCTGCCCGCAGGGGGCGGGGGTGGTGGTGGTTAGACTGGTCCCCCGCAGTGTCCCTGCTCGGCCGAGGACAGGGGGAGGGTCCGCGACTCTACATGGGCTCCCCACAGCGGCCAGCATGGCTCTCTGCAACTGGGCTCCAGAGCGGGGGGTGAGGAGGGAGCTCAGAGCCTTAGCCCGGCCACAGTAAGTAGAGCCCTGCAAATCTGCGGATATCTGCAGACAATTTTTGCAGATCAGATGCGGATACACATTTTTGTATCTGTGCAGGGCTTTACTTATTTACTTTTCCCCCCTCTTTCTGATCTCTGCTTAATCCTTAATCCCTTGTGTGGATTTATATATATGTGTTAATTAAATACACTTATTTTCTGTATGTAGTTGGCAACATGCTTATAAATATATACGTTTATTTGAAAAGATACAATATTAGAAACATAAGAAATTACAACTGGAAAAGACCTTTTGGGGCCATCCAGCCCATCTCTGTGTTAGTACAGTTTATTCTACAGTGTGATATTAAGTCTTTAAGTCCCTTCTGTTTCATCCTGTTATATGTAGTTAAAAGTATATTCAGTTAGAGCACCCTATACAATTTCTCTCCCTTCTGGTGAGTTGGTTAGTCACACTTATATGATGACAGGTATCATCCTCAAGACCCCAATTTGCATTAAATCTTTAAAACTGAATTTTCTTTTTGCAAGTACATTCCTATTTTAGAGACATAAGTATTGATTTTTTTTTTTTTAATACCAAGACCTGGACACATGTAACATTACCCCAAAACAATTAATTTACATCCCACGTTTCCTTAGTTGAACAAGTGTGCTACAGTAGGTTGTACGTATGCACAATTTAGTTAGTTTAGAATTTATAATAAATACAGTGTGTTTTGTTTTAAAGTGGAAAATTATTATTTTAAAAATGCATTAATGAATGTAATAAGGAAGATGTTTAGAGTCTACTTTAAAAGTATAGAAATTGGCCCTCTAAACCAGGGGCGGGCAAACTTTTTGGCCTGAGGACCACATCGGATTTCCAAAATTGTATGGAAGGCCGGTTAGGGGAGGCTGTGCCTCCCCAAACAGCCAGGGGTGGCCCGGCCCCATCCAACCACCCCTAACCGCCCTCGGAACCCCCACCCCTCACTGCTCCCCGCTGCCCCATCCAACCCCTCCTCTGATTCCTGACTGCACCCCCCCCCCCCCCCGGACTCCTGTCCCCATTCAACCCCCCTGTTCCCCGCCCTCTGACCGCCCCACCCCCTATCCACACCCCGCTCCTTGACCACCACCCCAAACTCCCCTGCCCTCTATCCAATCCCCCCCCACGCTCCCTGCCCCCTTACCGCGCTGCTTGGAGCACCAGTGGCTGGCGGCGCTACAGCCGCGCCGCCCAGAGCACCAGGACAGGCAGGCGTGCCGCCTGGCTGGAGCTAGCCACGCCACCGTGCAGCACAGAGCACCGGGGTCAGGCCATGGCTCTGCAGCTGTGCTGCCCAGCAAGAGCTCGCAGCCTCACCACCCAGAGCATTGCGCCATGGCGCAATGAGCCGAGGCTGGGCAGGAGGGGGAACAGCAGGGGAGGGGCCGGGGGCTAGCCTCCCGGGCCAGGAGCTCAGGGGCTGGGCAGGAGGGTCCCGCGGGCCAGTTTTGGCCCACGGGCCATAGTTTGCCCACCTCTGCTCTAAACTATTTGAAAATGTGTTTCTAAATGTATTCCTTATAATAAATTATATCTATGTGTATATATATTTTAAAAGGATAATCTTCAAGCATCAGAAACTCTTAAAATTGAAAATGAAGAATTAAAGAAAAAGTGCGATGAGACTACTTCGAAAGTTCTCCAACTTGAAGAAGATATCATGACTGTTACTCAGAAAGCTATTGCAAAAGAAACTGAGTTAGACAGGTACTTGGCCATCTTCTTGCCAGACTTGTTTTATTTTAGTGTTTGTTTATGCACTCATATAAATTGAGAAGAAATGTAATATTTGAATGAATTACTACATTAATATCAATCAATCCATTCTGTAGTCTGAAAGACAAACTGAAGAAAGTCGTCTTTGAGAAAGAACAACTTGAATGTCAGTTAAAGACTGAAAAGGACGAGAAGGAACTTTACAAGGTAACACATTCTTTCTAGCTGCATGTCCTTAAGCTAGACGACTTAGAATAAGACTAATGACATTTTAGAGAGAGATGTGATAAACTGAATACTCTTAGATAAAAATGGATGAGAAAAACATCACAATTTGGCACAAGATGTGGAAGGGTCTCTAGAGGCATACTGTATCAATGGAGACCCAATGATTGAACTCTTTTGCTAGTACAAACTGCATCTGCACTAAGTGGTTTAGCCAGTGTAGCTATACTTGTAAACCCTTTCTGTTGTAGACAAAGCTTCAATGGTAAAATTCCAAACCCTTCTAACTAGTCACAGGGAGCTGCTGGAGCCATCCTGGTTACAATGAATGTGTATTTCTTTTTATATCAATCTGTTGTACTACCTCAGACAAATGGATCTGAGAAGGTAGATACAGGAATCCGTGGTACTTCAGAAATGTCTCTACTAGCTTGTACTAAGGCTTACTTAAGGCTATCATTCTTTGTCTTCTCCTCTTAGAAGCAGTTGTCTGGATGAGATGTTAATGTTCTAACACAGGGGTCGGCAACCTTTCAGAAGTGGTGTGCCGAGTTTTCATTTATTCACTCTAATTTAAGGTTTCGCGTGCCAGTAATACATGTTAACATTTTTAGAAGGTTTCTTTCTATAAGTCTTTAATAATTAAACTATTGTCGTATGTAAAGTAAATAAGGTTTTTAAAATGTTTAAGAAGCTTCACTTAAAATTAAATTAAAATGGAAAGCCCCCCAGGACCCAGGTAGTGTGAGTGCCGCTGAAAATCAGCTCGCATGCTGCCTTTGGCACCCGTGCCATAGGTTGCCTACCCCTGTTCTCACATCTTTAGGTTATCTAGATAGCTTTTAAAACAAAAAAATTAGGCTGTGCCTGAAAGCATGTCTGCATCCAAGGGATAGTTCTTTGTATTAGACACAATACTGGAAGTTTAGTCCCTAACTCTCCTGTAAACATCAAGGCACATTCCATAACCACAATGTTCTCCTTGTGAGTGGAGAGATCAAATGGGAGACTTCTAGACCTGCATTGTGCACCTGCTTGGGATTTGTAACACTTATTTACTAGACATTTCATATTAGGTATGGTGGCATCTTCAAATATTACTTGGTTGTAACTGACTGCTTTTTCCAGGTAGTCCTACCCATTGTCTCTAGTACTGGGCACTGCTGTTGCAGTCCCCTTTGTCTAGACTGGTATAAGAGGATGATGTTTGAAGAGTAACACCTCTCTGTAATTTTCCCCCAAATCATTTTATACCTGTCTAGACATCCCATCCTAGTGAGGAAAGTGTTAGCCCAGTGGTTCTCAACCAGGAGTATGCATACCCCTGGGGGTACGCAGAGGTCTTCCAGGGGGTACGTCAACTCATTTAGATATTTGCCTATTTTTACAATAGGCTACATAAAAAGCACTAGCAAAGTCAGTACAAACTAACATTTCATACAGACAATGACTTGTTTATATGGCTTTATATATTATACACAGAAAAGTAAGTACAATATTTGTATTCCAATCGATTTATTTTATAATTATATGGTAGAAACGAGAAAGTAAGCAATTTTTCAGTCAGTGTGCTGTGACACTTGTGTATTCCTATGTCTGATTTTGTGTGCAAGTAGTTTTTAAGTGAGGTGAAAGGGGTACAGTAGGTCTGGAAAGGTTTAGAGCCACTGTGTTAGAGTTTTCAAAATTGTTATGCTTGCTCTGTTCTTAGAACAAGGCTGTGTTTTCTAGTAGTATAGTAAAGCTGGTGTTGGATGGTACAGCTGGAAAGCTTCTAATATAAGGATAGTGACATTATCAAGTGTTTGATTAGTATCTCTATCTGCTGGAAACTGATAGTCAAGCCTGATATAGGAGGACTTAGAGAACATTTAAATGAACAGGTAAGAAGTTATTCTTTGATTTCTTTGACACAATAGTCTTTATAATGTGACTGATTCCTGTGATTTAATTGAAAAAGATGAGTCTGACACTTTTGATCATCATTACAGATACACTTGAAGAATACAGAAATAGAAAATACCAAGCTAGTAAAAGAGGTCCATACATTAAAGAATTTGGATGCAAACAAAGAAAATATGATATCCCATTACAAAGAGGAGGTTGGCAAGTTACAGCTATGTATAGCTGAAAAAGAAAACCTGAAGAGAGCTTTCTTGCTTTCCTCCTCAAACAAGGTAAGTGGTACTCATATAATTGGCCCAATTTGAAATACACTTCACAAGCTGAAATCAGTTTTAATTTAAGGTTATGTGTGTTTGGCAAAGGAGCGTGAGGAGTTGAAGGTCACCTCCAGAATATATGCCTGAATGTCAGGGGGGATAGTGAAGTTTTCAATAAAGACAAAGAAATGAGAAAGTGGGAGAGGGTTTAGGAAAAAGAGTTCAGTTTTAGCCATGCTAAGTTTGAGTTGATGGAAAAATATCTGGGGAGGGAGATATCTGAGTCAGGCTAAAATAAAAGAAGAGATGGAGGGACATAAGCATAGAGAGTTAATTTGTGAGTTGTCTGCACAGAGATGGTAGTTGTCCTCTCAGTAGATAAAAATACCAGAAGAGAAGGGAGCCAAATGTCATAGCCCTGTTAGGACTTCACTTTATGGAGTGGGGTGGAGGGAGAGGAAGAGGATCCACCAAAAGAGATGTTGAAGGAACAATTAGTATAATGCATTGACAAGATTTAACAGTAACATGAAAACCAAGGGAGGACAAGATATCAAACAAGAGAACAAGATCAGCAAAAAGCTCAAGGAGGATGAGAGCAGAGAATTGGCTCCAAGACTTTTTCAGGAAGAATTAACCTTGAGTGCAGCGTGGAAAAGTTAGCAACCAGAATAGAGAGAATTTAGGGTGGTGTATGACAAGGAAGTCAAATCAACTGGTCTTGTTAATCTTCTCTTTGAAGAAGTCATCAAGATCAAGAAACTTGCAATCTAGTATCAAGGATTGTGGGGATGGTATTCAATGGAAGTGTGAACATAGTGCTATTGACAAGGGAAATAGCAAGAGAGGAAAGAGAGCATGTTGTCTGCCGTTTAGACTAGACTAGATACGGTATTTCTTATTTCCTTCTTTTGACTGCTTTATGGTTTTGCTGCTGAATATATTGATAAAACTACTATGTTGTACCTCAGAAGTGTTTGTTTCAGGAATGGATAAAACAGTATCTATATTTCATGTTGTTAATCTTGCTGAGCACTTACTGCCATTTCTTGAGGGGTCCCTAACATTTCCTTATTGTGTGTTACTAAATCCCACAAATTTGCAGAGATGTAACTGATTAATATGACCTAGTACCACAGGGGTATAGAAGCAGTGATCATGTGGTTCTAGAATATCTAGTACAATGAAGCCCCAATCTTGGTTGGGGCTTTTGGACACTAGTTTATTCTGTAATGATGGAATTATACCCTATTTACTAGTATATGAATGGAAATCTCATATGCATAATGTAAACTTTTTAAAAACATGTTCAAACTAGGTATAGGATTAAAAAACATGGAATTATCTTTGTAAGATTCCACTCCTGCTTTTATTTTTTAAAAAAATCTGGTTTTGAATACTTCAAATGGCCAACATCGTGTAATGGTAGCCATTTTGAAGTGTGCCCAAACAGTCTTCAACAGCTGCCTCTTGACATCTTCCCAAGCATCCCTCACTTACTATTCCCACACCTCAGCAGTCTACTCAGTGGGACTCTTTTCAGCAACTAAAGATTTACCGCTGAAATATTTTTATGCTGGGTGGTTTTTATACATACATTTCCTTGAATTGTATTTAGTATTCAAACTAAGCTGTTACTTTCAATGTCACGTAACTTTTTTTCCCCAAAAGGACTAACTCGAGACTATTAGGCTACCAACATTTGGTGAATGTAATTATGGCTAAATTCAAGTATCTGAAATAATGAAACATATTGGGTGCAGCCCAGAATACGGCCAAAGGGCATGTGCTTGTCTAAATTACATCAATCTCCTGGAGCTGCCCTGTGGTATGCAGTGCTGCCTGGAATCTTTGCAGCACTGTGTGCTGTGACTCTGTCCCTGTCCTGCTGTAGTGCCTGTATAATGTATATAGTTCTATAGTCCACGCTTCCTATGCCAGGACTTGTGAAGCAGGTCCTTGGAAGATAGCTTTACAGCTTTATCTTTCCCAGTGCCTGCACCAAAGGAATCTTCCCTGGCCATATATTGGGCTTTTAGGGCACCTCTTCACCACTCCCAGCCTTTTCGTGGTGTACAGAGCCTGAGCAAGAGAGAGGATGTCACCCAGTGCTTTTATGTAAAGTCTCCTCCACCATACAAGCGAATTCTGTTTGTGAAACTGTAGATAGCTGTTTCTCCTTATCAGAACTGTTGTAATGTTAATAGAGAGAAAATACGTTTTTAAAGTTGTGTTAATTGTGTTTAAAATGTAAGCTTGAAATTCAATAAAAAGGTAGTGTGCAAAGTAATAAGTAAAAATATTACTTATTGACACTTTTATTTTGAAACAAAAATTGTTCATATATAGTATGCTTTTAACTAATTTTAATGAGAAATGGTTGTACACAATTCTGAGTGAATGAAATAGGGGGAAAAAATAGGAGGAGCATGTGTACAAGTCAGTTCTTAGAGTCCATTCCATATTAGATGTGTGTACTCGCCATATGCAGTGGTGCCAGAAGTTTTCCCTTGGCAGTATCCGTAGGGGACCAGCAATGGTGCTAACAGGGCGCGGCATAAGGGGTGCCACCAGCTCCCCCCACCCTCAGTTCCTCCTTGCTGCCAGTGATGGTGCTGGAACATCTGCTGCTTCGGCTTGCATTGTTTCGATATCTGTTCTTGCAAACTTCGAAAATCTGTAATATAGTTGTATATGGTTAGTGCTGGTGCAGAGGATAGAGTTCATTGGAGTGGTCCTCGACTTGACCTGCGCCAGAGCGGTCCTGCCGCTGGAAAGGGTCTACATATTGACGAACCTCATCACGGAAGTCTCCGCATTCCCTCTGACTACAGCCAGGGACTATCTGCGCCTGCAGGGTCACATGGCAGCGTGCACTTACATTGTCCACCATGCCAGGCTCTGGATGCGGCCCCTGCAGCAATGGCTGTTGATGGTCTATTCCCAGTCCCGGGACCCCCTGGAAAAGATCGTTGCCATTCTCCAGGCGATATTGACCTCGCTGCGATGGCGGACCGACCGCAGGACAGTCCTGGAGGAGGTTCTTTTCGATAACCCCCCTCATTCCATCGAGTTGATGTCGGATGCCTCAGACCACAGCTGGGGTGCGCATCTTGGCAACCTCCAGACACATGGGATGTGCTCCCTGGAGGAGGCGAAGTTGCATATAAATGTCAAATAGCTCAGAGCAGTCTGGCTGGTGTGTGGAGTCTTCCTGCCCCACCTGTCGGGCAAGGTGGTACGAGTCCTGATGGACAACACAGCCTCCGTGTTCTACATCAACAGGCAAGGGGGAACGCGCTTGTTGGCACTCTGTCAAGAGGCACTCCGTCTATAAGACTTTTGCATCAGCCACAAATCCACCTGGAAGCTTGTCATTGTAGACCTGAATTTGATGGGTTAGTTATGTCTTGCCACTGATCGCATCCAACCAGAAGATTTATAGGTCCCAGACTACAAGGTTCTAGAACTCAGAGAGTCCTATATCGGGAGAGGACTCTTGGGGTGCTTGGCAAGAACATGTACACTGAGGACAATACCAAATTGATGATAAACTTTATTGAGATTAACAAAAGAAGAATAAATGCTATGAAACTTATAACTGCAAAACAGTAAAAGAATTCCAGAACTCCTGGTGGTAACATTTATATTATAAGTACCTTAACCTAACATAGTCACACCCTTCCTTGAGGACCCGATAATAGGAGTTGAAGGACCAGCCTCACTCCTGGCATGCCTGATAACACGATGGTGCTGGCTTCCCCAATAGTTAGGAATGTTGAGTAGTTATACTATACTGCACACACTTAGCTGAGAGTGTGATAGAAGATAGATAGATAGTCTATAGCAGCGGTGTCCAATATAAATTTGATGCTAGCCACACTGCCAGCCTCACTTGTGGTTTTGAATTTTTCTTATTAGCCACATTATAAAAAAGCCACATGCATTAGCCATAATTCAATAGCCTATTAGCCACATGTGGCTAGTGATGAACATATTGGACACCGCTGGTGTATAGAATATAGGAGAACAACTGAAAGAGAGAGCTACTGGAAAAAGCACTCAAAGAAAAGCTTTCGGAGCTAGAAGAGCCTCCTGACTCTTCTTTACAAGATATTTTATAGGATCCTGACACTATGTAATTCAGGCCCAACCCACTATACCCAGATCTTATTTCCATACCCTAAGAAATTTATGGATACCCTTCTCCTATAGGTTAGTGGATTATGACACTTACTTTCAATATATATATTAAGAAGGATTATCTCACTCTAAAACTGCTAACTTAGGTCTGGTCCACACTAGAGGGCGGGATCGATCTAAGATACGCAACTTCAGCTACGTGAATAGCGTAGCTGAAGTCGAAGTATCTTAGATCGAATTACAAAGTACTTACCTCGGGTCCACGCGGCGCAGGGAGACTCCCCGGTCGACTCCGCTTATTCCTCGCACCGAGCTGGAGTTCCGGAGTCGACGGGGAGCGCTTCTGGGATCGATTTATCGCGTCTATAAATCGATCCCAGAACATCGATCGCTACCCGCCGAATCGGGCGGGTAGTGTGGATGTACCCTTAGGCTCTCTTGGTGACCTCCAAGTTGCGTTGTACCCTGCGATTACCGATCGGTTGTAGATGCCGGATAAACCTGTTCAGTGATGTGGGTAGTTCCTCCCTTTGGTTCCCCAAAGTTCAGGGACCATTCTTATCTGTGCCAATGGTTACCAGCTTTTATGCTGACATATTTTTAACTGATTATACTTTCTGCTTTCTAGCAGATCTTACCGGATTTTACAGGTCAGTAGATTTCTTGCATTTCAGCAAAACTTCTTATTAGGGCAAACATACCTCAACACATCCTAAATTCAAAGGAATTAATACTGATAAAATATAAGAATGAAATGGATTAATTCAGAAAGAGAAACATATTATTTGATATGGCTGGCTGGATTAATAGGATATAATAACTAGCAAAATAATCATATGGACTACATTATCTTCCCGGCGTCAAGTATGTGCTGGCGACCAGCTCAGTAGGGACTTCTCTCACCACGAGTGGTCGCTCCATCCAGAGGTAGCCCACATGATCTTCCAAAGGTGGGGAACTCCCCAGGTGAACCTGTTCACTACCAGACAGAACAGGAAGTGCCACTGGTTTTGTTCTCAGCAAGGTCTGAGCAAGGGCTTCCTCTCCGATGCCTTCCTCCTGACATGGTCAGGGAGCCTGATGAATGCGTTCCCTCCTAATCCATTCGACAGCGGGGTCCTGGCAAACATCAAGAGAGACAAGGTGCGGGTTATCATGATCGCCCTGGCGTGGCCTCACCAGCCCTGGTTCAGCACACTCATGAACCTGTCAGCGGCCCCTCCCTGGCCCCTGCCAAACTGACCGGACCTGCTGTCACAGGACCACAGTTGACTCTTACACCCCAACCTTGATTCCCTCCAGGTCTCGGTGTGGATGCTGCGTGGCTGAACCCAGAGAAGCAGACCTGTTCGGAAGAGGTTTAACAGGTCCTTGTGAGGAGTAGGAGCCCTCAACTAGACTGACTTACCTGGCCAAGTGCACAAGGTTTTCCCACTTGGGTGTCTGAACATGGTATCCCTCCCTTGCATTCTTCCATACAGGCTGTCCTGGACTACCTGCTCCATTTGAGGAACCAGGGCCTGGCACATTCTTCCATTAGAGCGCATCTCAGGCCATCTCTGTTTTTCACCTGCTGATCTAAGGACAGACTGTGTTCTCCCACGACATGACGGTCCGATTCTTGAGAAGGCTCGAGAGACTCTTCCTGTCCCGCAGTGGGCTCCTGTCCTGCAGTGGGATCTTAATTTGGTCCTCTCTAGGCTCACTGGCCCGCCCTTTGAGCCGCTTGGTTCCTGCTCCCTTTCCCACCTGTCATGGAAGGTCGTGTTCCTGGTGGTGGTGACATCAGCAAGACGGGTCTCTGAAATTAAAGCCTTGACCTCAGAACCGCCGGACACGGTCTTCTACAAAGACAAGGTTCAGCTGAGGTCCCACTCAGCCTTCCTGCTAAGGGTGGTATCCACCTTCCATATGAACCAGGACATCTTCCTCCCCGTGTTCTGTCCCAAATCGCACAAAACCAGTGAAGAGAGGCGTCTTTGCATGCTGGAGGTTTTACTTAGAACGTACCAAGCCTGTCTATAAAATCAACTCCTCTTGTCATCACTACAGGGGATAGGATGAAGGGCCTTCCGGTATCCATGCAGAGGATTTCCAATTGGATTACCTCATGCATAAAGACCTGCTACAACCTGGCGGAGGTTCCACCGCAGCCAGTTGTCAGAGCCCACTCGACTAGAGCTCAGGTGTCTTCGGTGGCCTTCCTGGTGCACATTTCTATCATGGACATCTGTAGAAATGCAACGTAATCCTCTGTCCACACGTTCATGACTCATTATGCCATCACTCAGCAGGCCAGAGACAACGCTGGGTTCGGCAGAGCTGTGTTGCAATCTACATGTCCGTGAACTCCTACCCACCTCCGTTGGTACTGCTTTGGAGTCACCTAATATGGAATGGACATGAGCAGGCGCTCGAAGAAGAAAAGACAGTTACCTTTTCCATAACTGGTGTTCTTCGAGATGTTGCTCATGTCCATTCCACAACCCGCCCTCCTTCCCCACTAGGCGTTTCCCACAGAAAGGAACTGAGGGTGGGGGAGCCAGTGGCGCCTCTTATTCCGCACCATGTGGGCGCCAGAGCCAGTCTTCTACGGATACTGCTGAGGGAAAAACTTCCGGCACTGGTGCATGTGGCGAGCACACACACACCTAATATGGAATGGACATGAGCAACACATCTCGAAGAACACCAGTTATGGAAAAGGTAACTGTCTTTTACTTATATTTTATAATGTCGTTGCTAGAGCTATCAGGGAAATTTGCTTTTTATTTGAAATGTTCAGATCTCATAACCATAACCATGTCAATGGGAAGCACTATGTTCAAACAAGTTTGTTTATTTTTTTCTTTCAGGAGGATGCAGATATTTTAAAGGAACAACTTCGGAAAGCTGAAGATCATATTCAAGCTAGCAAGCAGGAAGCTCTCTTAATGTCAAAAGAGCTGAGTGATACAGTAAATGTGCGAGATAAGACAATGGCAGATCTTCATAGTGCTCGATTGGAAAATGAGAAGTTGAAGAAGCAGCTTGCTGATGCTGTAGCTGAGCTTAAAAAAGTCACTCTTGTGAAAAATGAACAGGTAAAATGTTAACTTTTTCTGTTCTGAGATTTATTCATGTTATTCACAAAACCTGATGTTGTGAGCTTGTTTAGTTACAGCAGTTTTCAGTTTTGATAAAATCATGAAAACAAAACTTGTTTCTGGATAATTAATAAAACCTCTATCTCACCATTGATGATATTACTTGTAATTTAAAGCATGTAAATTGACTAGGTGGTCTGGTTTAGAAAGAACGTTCTTTATAGTTTTTTATGGGAATATTTAAAATATTTTTTCAGACATTCTTACAGACTGTTATAGCAATATATCTGGATTATTTTAAATTGTCTCTTTTTAACTCTTCTGAATGTCTGTGGGTCAGGTTGTTCTAAAATCAGTGCAAATGAGATAAGAACTACTGGATGGGATTCTTCTCTTGCTAAAGTTTCTCTCCTCATTAGAAGAAAACTATATCCTTTTCTCAAACGGTTCAGAATTTGTGGTTCAAAGCGGATTCTTTGCTAAACTTTTTAAATAAGTAGTAATACATTAATATATTTAAAACCATTATGAATGGCTATATTCTCTATCCGAGGCTGTTTAATCCAAAGCCCATTGAAGTCAAATGGAAAGACTTGCCTTGACTTCAGTGGGCTTGTGGCTATTACAGATAGGACTATTAATATAGTGTGCCAGCCTAAAAATTCATGGAATGTGCACCTACGCTTCCAAAATGTAGCAAAAGCAACTTACTTTATTCTTTCATTTTCAAATATCCCAGCATTCTTTATTATGAGGATAGAGTTGAAAAGGTATTTATTATTTTACAGCGTATCTTTGAAAAGTATTCTCAGAAAAATTGGCCAGATTATGTCTGGTCCATTGTACCATTCAGGCTGCAGAAATGAGCCAAAGTTTGGCCAAAACTGAACAGGTGAGAATTACCCCAGTGGCTAAAGCTGAGTTATTTGGTTCTGTAACAAATGTGTATCGCCACTCCTCCCACTGACATAGGGGGCATGGTGGAACACAGTTGTGCTCTGCCAATTCTTAGTTGTGTATATAGTTCCTTCAGAACCACAGTCGGTTGCCATAAATTAGAATATTCTCTAGAATGCTCGAACTCATGTGGTGGTGGATGCAGATCAGCTCACAAGACCCAGAGAGACATATTTGTGTGTCTGATGAATGCCCTCTCATTCCATCACCACCTTCTGCTCAAAGTGGCTCTCATTGTAGGACCTGTGTTCTTGCAACCAAAAAAAATAATTATCTCCCATCTCTTCCCCAAAAAGTCAAATCTTTGTCTTCATTACCACTGCCTGAAAAAGGTTCTATAGTATTGATTTGAACAAGAGAATATATTTTCTGATTTTTTTTTAATTTTATTTTTTTCTAAAGGAAATTTCGAACACAGTAGAGCAGGAACTGCGCAGAGAGGTTGAGGATCTGAAGCTTCGTCTGCAGATGGCTGCTGACCATTATCGAGAAAAGTTCAAGGAATGCCAAAAGCTCCAAAAACAAGTGAATAAACTTATAGACCAGACAGTAAGTAGCATTGGAGAATCCATTTGCTCTTTGTGACTTTCAACCTTTGTTTAAAATTTGTTGTAGCAAAGAACAATACATTTAAACAAGAATCAGAACATTGTGTGAGGAATGGTCAATGAATATAATACTTTCTGTAGTAGAGCCAACTTATAGCTATGATATTGGATATAAGCTGTTGAAGCCAAACATAGTATCTGTGTGTTTGGTATATGTAGAAAGCTTATTGAGTTTGTGTGATGTTATAAACTGAGTTATCTTCAAGGCGTAGTATTCTTTTGCTGAGGCATCTTCTCTCCCCAACTGTGAAAGAGAGGAAACCATGACACTACATTTTCATTCCTTCACTCATCTCCCCTGCAGAGAGGAAGGGAGAACTTGGGAGAAAGACTATGTACAGAGATGGGTAAAGGGGTTTCATGCAGCAGCAGAACTCTGCATCTGCACCTCTTTTATGTGCGTGCATGGTTGCTTATTTTATCTATATCGATCTATCGATATTGCAGAAGCTACCTGATTCATATCTGCTATTTCTTGTATCATCCTGAAGGTCAATAGGGAATGAGTTGTCATCCCATAATGTCTGTTGGCCAATGTCTGGTCCCCTGCCTGTCTTGGCGTGTGGTGTATCGTGTGTGTGTGGTGTGTATATCTGACATCTGACTTCCAGCTCAAATGTTAGCTTTAAAAAAAAGAAAAAAAAAAGAAACTGTAGTATCCAAGATCTGTCTTTCTATTAATCTATATTAGTCCCAATTCATAACATAGATTCCAGTTTAAATTGGAATATTACATTTTAATTTTTAAACTTTAGCAGATACTCTGTGGAGATTTCCATGATTTATTTTGTAAAATAATTTTTATAATTACTGGTTTTTGCAAGAAAATTATTATAAAATATGGCATTATAAAAGCAATAAACTGATCATATTTCAGGGTCAGTGGCAAAGATGCAGTGGAGATAGTATAAAGTGTATATTTTTGATTCTTATCTCACCTTGACACCAGCAACTTTGATTAATCCATTTCCAGTAGAAGGTATAAAGCCAGAGAAATATATTAGTTTGCTTTTGTGTTTTTCTGTAAACAAAAGTGGTGGATGGTGTACAGTTATCTGCTTCTTCAAAAAGTAGTGAACTAAGTTAAATTATAACATATCTGTGTTTTCAGCAGTTGCACAATCATGTAAGCAGTTCATAGTAATTCTTGATTGACGTTTTCTTTGAATAAAGTACCAAAACATTTTTTTCATAAGAAAACTGCAGGGAACCAACAGAAAGTGACAGATGCCTCAAACATTGAGACAGCTACTGCAGTCGTTACAGATAAAAAGTTGATCACATCTCCAGGTATCAACAACGTAAACTTTTTTTTTAATAGTTGCTATTTGTTGGCCTCAAATAGAATATTTATTTGTGAAGTAATCTATAAAAGTACTTTTTGTATATGAACAACTAGCTCTTGGTGTTTGGATAACCCAATGGAAACAGATTAGAAATATGAACACCAGTTTGAGAGCCTGCTCCTGGAAATAACTTGCACCCATAAATATTCTCATTGGGTCTGCTCACATGAGTGAAGTTTACATATGTAAGTGTTGGCAGGATTGAGCCGAGTTGGTGTTTAATCAAGATCAATTAAGATATACAGCATGGTTTATTTATTGTTGTTTAGCTAATAAACAGAATTTCAGTAAAAAGAAATCTCAAAATGTGTATAGTAGCATGACGTCTCTTCAGCCATGGCACAGTTACAATTTAATACATTTTATTGAAAAATCAGTGCTGATAAAATGTTCAGTTGTCTGCAGAAAAGGACAGAAATATGTATCCTAATAATTTACAGACATTAATGGTTTGCTAGAAAACACTTGACTAGGTTGTAATTTTCATGGACTATTAAGCTTCCCACAAATCTAGCCTTCTAAGCATAAAGAAAGGAACATGTAATATGTCATAACACATACTGGAGAGAAAGTAAATAGTTGCAATTTTGTGACATTTAGAATATTAATTAAGCATTTTTTCAAAAAGGTAAAATATATGTACCAATAATATTGTGCTCTGAGAATTAAGTTTATAAATGGTTTAATTTCTCAAAGGGATGTTCAACTCTCCAAACATTTTTTATGTGCTGAGGAATATTTTCTGTTCAGCATGAGTATCCAAACTTTGCCCAGTTGGGGGCCTCATTGGCAAGAGCCTAATACAGCTGCCCTCATCTTAATATGCCCGTGGCCAGCAGAGATTGGATCATGTGCACGTTGTCTCTAAGATGTGTATTAGTGTGTGACATTGGCAATATTTGAACTGTTGTCCACCCTTCACTCATTCCTGTTGTGCTGCATTTATTTAAAAAATAAAGAACAAATATTCATCTTTTTTTTTCAATATTTGCAGCTAGTCCCATTTCACCTGATATAGTTTCAGAGTTCGTGGTAAAGGAGCAAGCATGTGAAATGAACAAAGAAATTGCTGCGAAAACAGAGAAGTATAAGAAATGCAAGCAAATGTTATCAGTAAGTAAAGGGCTGCTTTGGAAAGTTGAACAGGAAGTAGCTACAGGGAATAAATCTCAGAAACATTGAAATACTCTTCTCAGCTACCAAACTGTTTGTTCCCTTAATAGTCATTCATGTAACACAGATGTGATCACCATAAAATCTTTATCATAAGCAGGTATCTTTACAGTAGAATTTTAAGACTTCATTGTGTGGGTGCTATGGTATTCTTTGTTGCATGTTTGATTGACTGCTATTTTTGGGTGGAAGTGGAATGTCAGTAATTTATAAAGCCAATATTGGGGTGAGAACAACCTGAAATGGAATGGTGGACTTTCTCTGTTATTAAGCTTACCACCCTAAATTTCTTGTTTTCACAAAAATATTATGCTAATATGTTGTTTACTGTGGTGTGACATGTGCAAGGCAATTGCTTTCATTACTTCCTGTGGCGGGAGGTGGGGAGAGTCGCATTTGTGCTTCGTTCATCACTGACTTGTGTTGGTCATTTGTGTTACATGGGATGCTTTAAAGGAAACCTTTGCCTTTGGCCTTCTGGATGAAAGGTGCTCTGGGTGTTTGCAAAGCTCGCTGGAATGTGAAGTGGATGTGAGACACCTTACAGAGTGGCAGCATGTTTTGAAGAGCAGGAGTAAAACTGTATACAGAAAAGCTAGAACAGATGGGGGAGAGAAGAATAGCAGCTTGTTGAAGACTCAAGGAGGAAAAGTATATTGGACCTCACTGCTATAGTCCCTAGTAGCCTTATCCTCTTCAAAGCCTTACCACATAAATAGGGGCCTGTAATCAGTCCACAGGGAAGCCACCTGGCAATTGTCTAGTTTCTGGGAAGCACTGAGTGTTGCATGGTCAGATAATTTAAAAAAAAAAAATTCCATAGATTTGTAGAATGTTAAGTGATTCATCATGACTTCTGTTATACTACTTTAGGATGAGAAGATGAAATGCAGTGTTTATGCTGATGAATTGGCCAAATTGGAGCTGAAATGGAAAGAACAAGTGAAAATCAGTGAGAGTGCAAAACTCCAGCTAGCAGCAATGGAGGACCAGTATAAAGTAAGTTTATTGGCTACACATTGAATCGGAAGAGGCACAAAGTAGAGCGTTGTGGAACCACACACAAATTTAATAAGAATTCTTTTAGAGAAGAAAATGAGTTTTTTTTCTATCCCACCTACTGATGTTCATGTGGGATTTTTGAGCAGGAGTGTGGGCAGGCCTGAGAACAACACCATCAAAGTAGTTGGCCCCTCATCCATGCAAATGCAAACCTGTTGGCAGGCTTCATCAGGATCAAGATTTACCTCTCGTTGCTAATCTCCTCCCTGAGAGAGATGTATCCCTTACCACTATCATCCATCATCACTCCTGTCCTTTCCCATTGTTCCCTAGCCATGTGTCTGAAGAAGAGTCCTTCTAATGTCTCGCTGCTGCCAAGCTAAATGACATCGAATAAACATAAGGTGTTGAAAAATGCACACAATAAACAAACCGAAGAAAATAAAGAAAAATATTTTTTGCTAACTTCAATTGTAAAGGATGTTGCATGTGGTTATAGTAGGTAAAATATTTTCAGACAGAAACATGATTTTAAATTGCTGAGTGTTTTGTGTGTTTACAGCATAATACATGGGAAAATGATATACATTCTGTAATCTAAGTGAAGCAAACTTCTTTTCATGTAGGTTCAGCTGGCAGAAAAGGAGAGAGCAATAAAAGAGCTGATATCACATTTGGAGGTCTTCACCAGTGAGAAGGTACTCTAACCATCAGATGTTAAGTTTAGTGGGCTCTGGTACTTCATAGATTCCAAGGTCAGATGAGACCATTCTGATCCTCTAGTCTGACCTCCTGTAATAACACTAGGGACCCGATTTTATAGGGATAGTCCTGATATTTGGGGCTTTTTCTTAAATAGGCTCCTATTACCTCCCCACCCTCTGTCCTGATTTTTCACACTTGCTGTCTGGTCACCCTAAATAACACAGACCATTGAACTTCCCCAAAATAATTCCTAGAGCATATCTTTTAGAAAGAAATTCAGTCTTGATTTAAAAAATGTCCGTGATGAAGTATCAACCATGACCTTTTATTATTTCAATGGTTAATTACCATCACCATCAAAATTTTTTCCCTTTTTTCCAGTCTGAATTTATCTAACTTCAACTTCCAGCCTTTGGATCATGTTATACCTTTCTCCACTAGATTGTAGAGACCACTGTTAAATATTTTTTCCCCATGTAGATTATAGGCTGGAATCAAGTCACCTCATAATCTTCTTTTTGTTAAACTAAGTAGATTGAGCTTCTTGAATCTCTTCTGTAAAGCACTTTTTCTAATCCTTTTATCATTCCCATGGCTCTTCTCTAAACCCTCTCCAATTTATCAACAATCCTTGAATTGTGGGCATCAGAACTGCACATAGTGTTCCACCAGTGGTTGTACCAGTGCCAAATAGAGGCAAAATAACCTCTCTACTTTTACTCAAGATTCCCCCGGTTATGCATTCCAGGATTGCATTAGCTCTTCTGGCCTCAGTGTCATATTGGGAGCTCATGTTCAGCTGATTATCCGCCATGACCCCTAAATCTTTTTCAGAACCACTGCTTGTGAGGATAGAGTCCCCTATTCTGTAAATATGGCCTACATTCTTTTATTCTTAGATGTGTACATTTAGCCTTATTAAAACACATGTTGTTTGCATCCAGTTTACCAGGTGATCCAGATTGCTCTGAATGAGTGAATGTCCTCTTCATTATTTCCTAATGTTATTTTTAAAATTTATTTCCACTTCCCTAATTTTTGTGTCATCTGCAAACTTTATCAGTAATGAGTTTTATTTTCAAAATGTTGACTAGCATAGGGCCAAGAACCGATTCCTGCGGCTCCCCTCTGGAAACACACTTACTTGATTCCCTGTTTACAGTTACATTTTGAGATCTATCACTTAGCCAGTCTTTAATGCATTTAATGAGTGCCATGTTAATTTTATATTCTAGTTTTTTAGTCAAAATGTTGTGCACTACCAAGTCAAATGCCTTACAAAAGTCTGCTCCATCAACACCATCACCTGTATCGACCACACTTGTCATCTCATTTAAAAAAAATGTATCTAGGTAGTTTGACAAGATGTATTTTCCATAAATCCATGTTGATTTGCATTAATTACATTACCCTTCTTTAATTCTTTATTAATTGAGTCCCAGATCAGCTGCTTTGTTATCTTGCCTGGGATTGATGGTAGGCTGATAGGCCTATAATTACCTGAGTCATCCTGTTTGGCACAACATTATCTATCTTTCTTCCAAACTTCTGGAACTTCCTCAGTGCTCCAAGACTTGTTGAAAATGAACGTTAATGGTTCAGTGAGTTCCTCAGCCAGCTCTTTTCAAACTCTTGAATGCAAGCTATCTGGACCTACTGATTTAAAAATGTCTGACTCTAGTAGCATCTGTCTATCATCTTCTAGAGATACTAGTAGAATGAAAGAGTGTTATCACAATGTGATGAGACCATATAATCTATTTTCCCCGCAAATACTGAACAGAAATTTTTATTGAACATTTTTTTTTGCCTTTTCTGCATTATTATTGATAATTCTACTGTTTTTATCTAGTAATGGACCAATACTAGAGTCAGAATTCTTTTTGTTCTTTATATAGTTAAAAACTCCCTATTGCCCTTAACTCTTCTGGCCATAGATTTCTCCTTGTGTCCCTTTCCTTTCCTCTTTCCCTTTCCCTTCCTTAATCTTTTTTCTACAATTTCTTCTGATTTGTCTTCATTACTATCAGATTCCTCTTTTTTCCATTTGCTATATATTTTTTTTTTATACCTGTCTTCACTTCCTCTCTAAACCAGATTTGTTTTTTTCCCACCAGCACAGTGCTCTTTCTGAGTTGTGGGATTGTAGCTTTTTGGGGATGTAGTAAGGTGTTCTTAAACGACTCCCAATTATTCAGATTTTTCTGATTAAATTCTTCTTCCGAGCTGTTGTTTTTAGCTAACAGTTGTTTTTAGCTTTGTGAAATTGGCTCTGTTAAAGCACCAAGTATATACTCACCACAGGAACCCACCTCCCCGGGTGACTCGAGCGGTCTCCCCTCCTCACCCCTGCACTAATCGATCGTGACCCTGTCCAGTAGTCTGTAAATAAGAAGTGGGCAGCATTATCTCCCGTAAATTAGTGATTGGCTGAGCAAGAAGTAGGACTGAGTGGACTTGTAGGCTCAAAAGCAGTGGTGGGCAGCCTGCGGGCTGCATGCGGCCTGTCAGGATAATCCGCTTGCAGGCCACTAGACAGTTTGTTTACATTGGCATGGCCACCCGCGGTTCGCCATTCCCGGCCAATGGGAGTTGTAGGAAGCGGCGACCAGCACATCTCGGCGGCCCGCACCGCTTCCCACAGCTCCCATTGGCCAGGAATGGTGAACCGCAGCCATTCCTGGGAGCTACGGGCGGCCGTGCCTGCAGACAGTCAAAGTAAACAAACTGTCTCACGGCCCGCCAGCGGATTACCCGACGGGCCGCATGCGGACCGCAGATTGCCCACCACTGTGCTGAAGTTTTACATTGTTTTATTTTTGAGTGCAGTATGTTTTAAAAAATAAAAATAAAAATCTACATTTGTAAGTTTCACTTTTATGCTCGAGATTGCACTATTATATTTGCCTGAGGTGAACTGAAAAATACTATTTATCTTTTTTACAATGCAAATATTTGTAATAAAAATAATAATATAAAGTGAGCACTACACATTTTGTATTCTGTGTTGTGATTGAAATCAATATATTTGAAAATGTAAAAATCCAAAATAAATGGTATTTATTTTATTATTGGTTAACAGTGCAAATAAAATTGTGATTAATCACAACTATTTTTTAATCTTGTGATTGATTGCAATTTTTAAAATCATTTGACAGCCCTCATTTTTAGTTCTGTGATCAGTTCCTCTTTATCTGTTAGGACAAAGTCTAATAAATAATTCACCTGTGTTGGCTGCAACTCTTTTTGAATTAGGAAACTGTTACCTATAATGTTTAGAAATTCCAAGGATTTTTTTAGTACTGGCAGAATGATATCTCCAGCATATGTAACTCAAATTGAAGTCCTCTGTGACCACAGGTTTTTTTTTTTTTTTTAAATACATAGATGCATAAAGAGGTGGCCATCCTGTTCCCTATTATGATTTGGTGGTCTGTAGCAGACACCAACTACTACCCAGTCTTGTGCTTTAACTGTTAGGACATTGAGTCTTAAGCATGTACGATAATTTTATTCCTAGTTATCAATGACTTGGAAACAGGTAATGCCTCTTGACATAGAGTGCCACTCTGTCTCCCCTTTTGCCTACTTGATCCTTCCCAAAATAAATGGTTATAACCTATTTAACATTCCATCATGCGAATCATCCCACTAGGTTTCAGTAATACCAACTAGATCAAATTTATGTTCATAAATGAACATTTCCAGTTGGTCTTGTTTGTTACCCAGGTTCCTAGTATTGGTGTATAGGCAATTCAATAATTTCTTCTCTTGGTATCCTTTGATTTCTTGGTTTTGTTCTCAACATCTGTTTTGTGCTGAGAGTGCATATCTTCCCTCTTTTTACTGTCTCCCCTTTTGTTACTAGTTTAACTCCCTCCTGACTACTCTAGCCAGCCTCGGTTAATTTGTTTTAAAGAGATACAGTGGAGAACAGTATATAAAGAAGGCCACTCAAAAAACACGTAAAGGTAACATTTTAAAATGCAGTAAAAATGAATTAACTGATTTTTAAATAATAAAAAATAGTTTAATGGTGAGATTTCTAAAAATAACTTCCATATTTATCAAAAAATAAGAACCCCAAACCAAAACAAAAAATAGTTAAACATCTGACTGGATATTTGGAAATACTATGTTTAGAAATAAGTTTTTGCGCTATAATAGAATTCCAGAACATTTAATCATATGCTGCATTTAATCTAGTGACATTTGTAAGGCAGAATCTTCTTATATACTGGTTGTTTGTTTAGCATTAACTGTCATCCATATACTTATCCCAGTTTCTAAGGAAAAAGAAAGAATTATGTTATAAGTGTGTCAAATTCTAATCTGACATCTAAGAACAGTGCATATTCATATATAGTTTGATAAGTTATTGTTTCCACTGTTGTTTCATAAGAATTGTTTCTGTTATAACCAGACACACGCATTCACTACCATTGTTGATTATTCCCACAAGCAGCCAGTAAGAGAACAGATTGACAGATGTTACAGTGTGACCTAGATAATGATCTCTTCAGAGTTGTAGTTTATCTAAAAGGACATTTGTATACCTTCTAATGCCATTTCAGATTTTTAAATAAGTGTTTGAAAATGAACTGCCACTTTAAAAAGCTAGCTTTTTAATCCAGTATCTGTATGATTAAAACTAAAGAAATCCATGCTGAAATATTAAAGATGATGTTCTAATGCTGAAAGTATCTTCAGTGTTTTTCCGGGGCGATTATTAATAGGTGTTCTTATTCTACTTCCCAATATGTCGTAATCACAGTACGATAATTTGTGCAAGGCACTGCTAATGGGGAGAGTAATATTTGTTAAAAATATGTAAGTACATTCATTCCATGTTATATGAATGAACCAATATGGAAGAGAGGATGTACATGAGAGGCTTTCAGCACAGCTATTTTATTTCATAAACAGTGACTTCAAGTAATTTCAGTATAAACTGAAATTTTCTACTTGGAAAATGAGAATATTATTTTCTTCTCCTCAAAAGTAACCCAAAATGCTGGTGATACTGTTTTTCATACAAAGGAATAGCCAAATACATGGATGGTTTTCTTTTTTAAATATGTCTGTACCATATTTCTCTAATTCATAGAAAAGCTAAGTAAAAGTCAGAATTTTGATACAACCATTTATCTGGAGGGAATCATTTTTTAGCTGGAGGGAATCATTTTAAACAACACACATAAGGAGGAGTGCAACTGTAAAAATATTGTATGAAGCTTATAAAAGCTTGTAATGTAAATATCTATAAATTTGCTAGAACAATTCCAAGGAAGAATCAAAGTGCTCTGCTAGACTGAAACCATGATTTAAAAGGTTAAGCATAGTACAGTAAACAGCTTTTCAATTTATACTCCATTATCAGTGTTTGTTTATAAATGTCACTTAACATAGCATGCTAAAAATGTTCATTTGTAGTCTCTTCAAACCTATAAAATTACTTAGTTTCTGTTTTATTTACATACTTATATGGCCTTTGATTTTTAATCAGTCTCTACCCTAGCAGTCCGCTTATGGCTAAGACTATTTTATAGCACCTTTTACAAGCACTTTGATGTACATTCTATTTTAATCTTAGGTGATGCTGGAATTAAAGTATTAAATGCCATCATGTTTTTAGCAAAAATGTTTCCATATTGTAGAAAAAAAATATAAGCATATGGGACATTTCCACTTTCAGAAAGGTTCTCAGACTTTTAAAAAGTAGACATTGCACTTTGAACTTCTTTTGTTTGCTCCTTGGGGTTTATAAACAAACAGCCTACAAATTGTAGGACAGAAAAAGCTAGGACAGCTTCCGACTTTTTCTCCAGTTACATTGTTTTGTTTCTTCTCTCTAGCTTGAAATTAGTGGAATTAAAGGCCCATGCATCTTAAAATTCTCTTACTGAAAGCAAGAAACTTTAACCCAGTGGGAATTTATACTCTGCTGGTATAAATTGGGATAGCTCCATTTAAATCAACAGAGCTACCCCGATGTATACCAGTAGATGATCCAGCCCAATATATCTAAGTTTTTAAAAATATTTCTCTTTTGATGGCTTGCTACAATACTCTATGCATCTTATACCTGATTTCTGCATGATCGGTGTGTTCCTAAATTTTAGTGTTTTTGAGATAAAACAGGAATTTTATTTGTGAATTGTTCTCAATATGCAGCACATCATCTCAGTTGTAAGGAGAGATCAGGTGGAAGTAGCAGAGACCGTACGTGTTTTGTAACTGATTTTTTTTATTTGCTTTGCAAAAGTAGATATTTGTATGAACAATATTGGTGATTTGGCTTTTTTATTGAGTTATTGAGTATCATCTATTGATGATAAACTTCAAAATAAAATTTCTACTAAATAAGTTATCAATATATTTAATAATGTAACAAAAACCTGGAGTTACTTTAAAAAGTCAACTCAGTCAAGTCATGAAAGGAGGATCTGAAAATTGGCACATAAATGTTAGAATTTTTTTTTAAAAATGGAAGCTTTTAATTAAACTATTTAATCAGAATTTAAAACATTTGATAATTTGACTCCGTGTTAATTACATTTTAAAACTTTTTGTTAACTAGGAACTTGGCAGGAGTCCAGAAAATCAAGCTGCAAGGATAACTAAGGGACAGATTTCTCAGCAAAATTTACATTTTCTCAGTCCATACTCAGAGGAGAGTGGACTGGTTCCTGCAGTACCAAGTAGACTACCAGTACTGCAGTATGGAAACCCTTATGCAATCCAGGAAACAAGAGGTTTGTAAAGTTTTATTTTCCTCAGCTTTCTTTTGTCTCACTATTTAAAAATAAAGGTGCCATTTTATTTATGTAGAGGCAGGACTGGACTGTTGATATTCTGGCATATAATATGTTTGTCGGAAATGGCTGGATTCATTAATAAGTCTGACTATCGTCACTAACAGGAAAACTTTCAAGAGGACACAAGAACAATGGTGTACTCACACTAAAGTTTGTTCTAGTTGTTCATTCTGTTTACCAGATTTTAGGCTTTGGGTGAGAACTCCTAGTTTTATTAAATCTAAACTGAAACATTTGAAGTTTTGATGTAATTATTTAAATCATACTATTTAAATCATACTATTTTGGTATGACAAAAAGTGTACTAATTATATTGAACAGAACTTTTTATACAATAAATAAGAGACCTGTTCTTCTAATTTTTATTTCAGATGGAGCAGATGGTGCTTTTTATCCTGAGGAGCTCCAAAGGCTGCCTGTAAGGACTTCCTCTTGGGAACTGGAAGACAATGTAGTCTGCAGTCAGCCTGCTCGCAACCTTAGTCGGCCTGATGGTCTGGAAGACCCTGAGGATAGCAATGTAAGTTAGCTTACTTGTTCTTATTTTTTTCCTTCATTTATTAATCAGCATCCAGGAGCTAACAATTGCTTGGATATAGTGAGCATTTAAAAATTCTGATATGCTTAAGCAGTCTTTAAATTTGGAACTGAAATTTTATTGAAAAATAACTGATGAGCTCTATTTAAGGTGAAAAATTTGTGCACAAATTGATGAAAATTCAAGTAATAGAAATCTCTTTTGAATTCTAATACCAGTTTATTTTGGTTTTGGAGTCATAGCCTCTGATAACTTTTTTCTTTTTAAATATTAAAGCAAACTTATTTCAAGTCATATTGCTATTTCAAAATATAACCGTATTCCTGTTCCTTAACACAGCCTTTCTTGTAGAACACACATTTTTAATTCTCTCACCAGTATGTGAAAACTTAATTGAAACTGAAGACAAAACAAAGCTGAAGGATTGTGTTACCAGTGTTTCTGAATTAATTGTATAGCATATAGTTCAATGCAAGGTGTAAATTTATGAAGACAGATTTTCAAGAGATACAGAACAAAATAAATATTTAGACAGAATGAAAATGTTAAACATTGAAAGAATTTCCATTTTGGCCGTTTATAACTACTAAAAGTTTGAAGTGGCAGAGACTCTTGTCTGTCATCTGAAACAGGGTAAAGTAAAAATGGTATTGTTTGCTAATATATTTTCCAGGGTTTCATAGTATGACACTTTCTCTGCAGAGGCTGTGTGTGTGTGTGTGTGTGTGTGTGTGGGGGGGGGGGGGGGGGAAATGGGAGACATCCCTCTCCCCTGCCACTGGTTTCTGCCAGGGTGGGAGTCGGGCTGAGCAAAGCTGAGGGACATGTGCCTGGGAAGGGTGTCCTGCAAGGAGGTGCTGATTAACGGCTGTTGCTGCGTCTTGGGCTTGTGCCTGCCACCATGACAGGGAGCGACACTGCCCCCCACTACCACTGAGTGCCTCCACTGCAGACAGCCCTTCCAGCTCTTCCCCCCCCCCCCCCCCCCCCCAACCCTACGGAGAGCGCCCTTCTATATTATCATAAGATTATTATTAAAGGCTAAAATTTAAGAGATAGCAAATAAGGATAATGGAAACAAAAATCATTGCATATAAAACAAAAACATAGAATGCAAACCCGGGTCTGTGTTTATCAACAGTTACTTTTTCTATGTAGTTAAGTAGATTTCCCCCGAAGATTCACTCTTTTGTAGAGCTAGCTGGTTTTCACTCACCCAGAATCCAAGCATTTATGAACACCTTCCACTCTTCATTTCCTCAGTGAATGGGGATGACCAACTGTCTTTTTTTTTGCTTCTCCTAGTGAGCTGGCTCCAAGTTGCCTTCACAGCCTCTTGTTGACTATAAGCAAAACAGTGCTTCCATTGTGTTGGCTTACAATGCTTTAATCTACATATGAACCAAGGCAGAGAGGTGAATCTACATCCCTTTGTCTGGAGTAACTGTTAGTCCACCTTGCCTGGGACACAGATTTTAAAATATCTTTTCAGTACATACACAACCTTTTAAATATTCATCCATCCATCTTGCAACTATTATGAGACTCAGTATGACATAAACTTTTATTAGATACCTCACTTGACCCTCGTGGAATAAATGCTACGAAAGCAATCTGTTGGATCTAGTGAGTTTGTCAGGCCTGTCAGGAGCTACTGTTACAGAAAAGTGAATGCTTTACCTGTTGTCATTGAGGAGTTTTTAGGGTCAAACATATATTTTAAGGGATATTAGGAATCTTTATTTTTTTGTTTTATTTAGTTAGCTCAGATACTCTTGTATAAAAAAGAAAAAATGGGGTTTAGTGAACTGGTTTATGAAGAAAACTATACCTAAACTGCAAATTAAAACATACATATAATTTTAATATAAATAGTTTTTTTTTTTTTACTGTGTTTCAGTTTCTAGATGCTCTTGCTACTTTAAGAAATATATCAGAAATACTTTTCTACAAAGTATTGTGCTCTTTGCAAGTATGGTGGTATCATGACCTGTTTCTCATTTAGTCTAGTTTGCCACATTTAATTGCTATTAACCTTTGCAGAAACTGATCAGTGTTCAGACAGGCATGATTTTAGCCTTAGTGCTCAGCACCTATAATGGAGAAAAATGTATTTCTTCCTCCTGCCTTTTGAACCCTATGTCCATTATTGTGAATAATTAGGGAAACTGTCAGAACTATTGCAGCCTATTTAAGGTCTAGAATATCAGCTTTGTGCTGTTGCCCACCTTTTCTTCACATTTTGCATATTTAATCTGATCATTCTTGGCATAGACATTACTTATGACAAGCCCTTCTCTTCTTGAGTCATCTGCTGCAGTTTAATTAGCAGAGTGTTCTTCCTGATCTATGTGTTTTGCCCTTTCGCAAACCCCAGAGAAACCGTGCTCGAGTCTTGTGCTCATTTGCTGACACAGCTCAGATTTTGTAATGAGATGAAAGGAACCTAATATGCTCAAATAGGAAACAACTTCAGGTAAATGTGTCAAGTAGATACTACTTTTCTCACATCAAATAGCAATTTATATTTTAATATACTATAAGAATTGATTTTCTTCCTATTTTCTGGCTGTCACACAAAAATAGACTGAGAATGGTAAAACATAATTAGTTTCCAAATAAAAAAGAGAGGGGATATATGTGAATAAGTCAAAATTCTTCTTTGAGTGCTTGCTCATGTCCATTCTATTATAGGTTTCATTGTAGGTGTGTGTGCTCGACACATGCACTGGTGCCACCACATCTCATGGAAATCATGAGTCATTTCATCTCTTTAAATCTCACTTAAAACCCTCCTTTTCTCTTTTTAGTTCATCACTGAGTCTCCTGGAAAGAGTTTTCTCGCTATTTGAAAATAAATTGTTGCAGAAGACGGTTACCTTTTGTAACTGTTGTTCTTCAAGATGTGCTGCTCATATCCATTCCATTGTAGGTGCATGTGCTCGATACATGCACCGGTGCCAGAAGTTTTTCCCTCAGTGTATCCGTAGGGGACCGGCTCTGGCGCCCTCTGGAGTGGCATGCGTGTGCACTGGTATAAGTCTCCCCTCTCCCTCGGTTCCTTCTTACTCCCAGTGACGGTGCTGAAATATCTCCTTGTCTTGGCAAGCTTTCCTATCTCAGCTGTGCCTAGTAGCGAATTCGTTGTATATGATTGTTAAAGTTGTATAGTAAATAGCTCCCTTAGTGTAAAGTTAGAATTAGTTAGTTAGTCCCGCATGGCAGTGGGGGATGCCCTGGTCCCTGGGCTTCAAGCCTTGTGACTGCTGCAAAAAATATATTGCAGTGAGTGATCCCCATAGAAGCTGCCTGAAGTGTTTAGGGGAAACCCACGTGAGTGACAAATGTCGCATTTGCAAGAGCTTCAGGCCGCAGACCAGAAAGGAGCGGGACATTCGTCTTTGAGCGCTCCTTATGGAGTCTGTCTTCGCAGTGGCCTCAGAGCTGACAAGATCGGACTCTGCCCCAAGCACTGTGACCTCGGTGTGGAGCATGCTACCGGCACCAACTGCTGACTGGTGCCGATCCCTATCACAGCTAAAAAAGCAAAGAAGGGCGGGGAGAGGGTGTTCTCATACATCCCGTGAAGGGAGGGAGAGAGCCGGAGGAGAGCAAAGACCCATGCGGGGCGGCTCTTCCCCTCCGGACAGTGGCCAGGCTCCAGCTCCCATTGAGCTGTTGAGCCCACTTCCAGACCTGCTCACCACCCCGGGAAGCGGCAGAGGCACTCGGCAGCTAGTGGTGCGGTCCACACCTGCCAGTGAGGTGCCCTGTTCGAGAGGTAAACCTGCCCTGGGACCTTTCCGTGGTCTCCATCAGTATGGCACCACTCACCGCCGCAGGGGGCACCCTGCCAGCGCTCGCCTGAACAGTGCCATCAGCCCCTGGATGCGTGTTGGCTTACTTGCCAGAGTTTCCGGTGTCGGTCCCTGGACTCTAGGCAGCGTTCCTCAGGGTCCCGGCGTCAAGTCTGGCGCAGACCTGCAGAGGCACGTCGCCAGTCTCCAGAGCCTCAGTTCTGGGAGCGTCTGAGTTGGTCTCCCAGTCCTCGGCACTGCTCCGGTGGGTCGAGACTCCGGTCATTGGAGTCCCATCACCGGTCTCCGGATCACCAGTACTGATTACTGCGGGCATGTCAACTGTCTCTGAGACGTCAATCCTCTCACTCCCGGTCCTGGTCTACGGAGTGGCAAAGTGTGAGGTGCTGATTGCCCGGGTATTATCGCTGATCCGCCACCGGTCACCGGAGTTGAGGCATCGGGAGCCATCGTCCCGGTACAGGTCCCCACTGGAGGTATGTAGAGAGAGCCAACAGGAATTGGGTCGACAGGTGGCCATGGTATGGTTCTGGTCCCCCAGACAAGTCTCTCCCTCCTTGGGCTCTGACAGTGAGGAGGAAGTATATAAAGCTCTGAGGAGGACCTACCTGCAAGCCAAAGTCACCCACAGGGGACATCGGCATTCCCCGGCAACTATGGAACCCCTGGGGATTTTCCCAGCCGTCGCGGCGGCATCGGTCGGTCTCAGGGGCATCTGAAACAGGCGGCGACGGTCTCCTGCCCGCCACCTGACTCGGACACGGAGTCAGAGCAAGCTCCCCAGGGACAGCCAGCCTCAGCTGAGGCTCCTTTGGCAGAAGCAGTGGAGTTGGCAGACCCACCTGTACCTGCCTCTTCCTCATCTTCGCCAGATGAGGCGATAGCGGGGCCTTCTCACGCGGTCCCCCCGGGATGATGCAGGGACCCACCAAGGGCTTTTGAACAGGGTGGCCTCAAATGGGCTGGAAGCCAAGGAGCTGGCGGAGCCCTCAGACTCCCTGTTCAATGTATTAAGTGGAACAGCCCCTCCAGTTTGGCATTGCTACTACACGAGGGAGTGGTGAAACTAATCAAGGCCCTGTGGCAGACACCCTCCTCCCTGCCCCCCATCTCCAAGTGGGTGGAAAGAAAGTACTATGTCATCGCTAAGGGTTTTGAATATCTTTATATCCATCCCACCCAATGCTCACTGGTTGTGTCGGCAGCCAATGAGCACAATAGACAGGTCCAACCGGAATCAACGTCTAAGAATAAGGAGGCAAAGAGGCTTGATCTCTTCGGTAGAAAAATTTATTCTATGTCCAGCCTCCAGCTGAGAGTGCCCAACCATCAGGCATTGCTTGGCTGCTATGATTTTAGTATTTGTCAGTCCATGGCTAAGTTCATGGACTTGCTGCCAGAGGAGTCCAGGAAAGAATTCCCGGCTATCGTCGAGGCCAGGGCTGCTCTCCAAGTGGTCTCAGATGCAGCAGATTCTGTGGCCCAGACCATGGCTTCGGCTATTTCTGTAAGGTATGCATCCTGGTTGTAGTCGTCGGGCCTGTCGGTGGAGGTTCAGCAGTCCATCCAGGACCTCCCATTCCATGGCCTGGCACTGTTCTTGGAACAGACAGTAAATTACACGGCCTGAAAGTCTCTAGGACTACCTTGTGCTCTCTGGGCCTTTACATGCCGGGGCCTGAGAGGAAGCGGTTTAAGCCGCAACAGTCCTGCAGGTTTGGGACCCAACCTCCACCAGAGCTCTCCCAAAAGAAGGGCAAGGGCTATAAGCGCTGGCAGACCATCAGCCGGCCCCATCAGCTGAATCGAGCTCTACCCACAGCCAACTGGGTAATCAGGCATTTTGAGGGTGCGCTCGAGGGCAACCTTCCAGCCTGTGTCCTGGATCCAGCACCCCTGCTTTTTTCCAACTATAAATAGTGGCAGGGAGGAGAAGACAATACCTGAGTTGTGTGTGCATGAATGAAACTAAATGGCTTCGATGTCTGGGAAACAAGTTGGTGCAAGCCCACAAACTGGTTTGAAAACCAGCAGGACAATATTTGAATTTCAGCCTGTAAATGTGGTAGAAGATGATGATTGTCTTACTGCTTTGATTGCAAGAGAAGTCTGACCACCACATTATAGCTTCCCCCGTCTCACCCCAGAGCTACTTATCTTGAGAAACAAAGTAAAGAATTTGAGGGAATTGTAGTAGTCCGGACAGTGTTGTAGATGAAGTAGACTTATAGCCAAGAATGGGTGGGAAGAAATTCATGGTCAAGGTTGACTTGAGATTTTTTGACTTGGGGGCAAAGTTAAGGTCTGAGTTAGAGACTGATAGAAGAAGTTGCATAAGCAGTAAAAGTAACTGATTATCCTTTCCCCTCCCCCCTGAATTCCTGTGTGATGCTAGCCACTTAAGCCAAACTTTACACAGGTGGTTACTAATTATGTTTCTCATTTTCTGAGTGTCCAGCTTGATACCATGGGATCTGATTTGCAGAACTGCTGTGTGCTCACAGCTGCAACTGAACTCAATGGAGCTCTGCTTTGAATGTATTTATAAAATCCTATATAATGCTGAATTAGGATCTGATTTTTCAGAGTAGATGTATTAAATTGGGCACCCAAAATTAGAGGAAACTTTTGACCCAGACCTCTCTGTCCCCTCAGTTCCCCTCTGTAAAATGGGGATTACACCCTTTTACCTCAAAGGGGTGTTCTGAAGATAAATACGTTTGTGAAGCACTTGAATGCTATAGTGAAGAGTGCCATAGAAATGCCCATGAGTGGCGTTCAAATAATATGCAGTAAAGTTGTGAGGCCACACACTGAACAATGAGGATAAACAAAATATTTAATAGCTGCTAAATGAACACCATCCATCCTGTCCACTGAATGAGGCAGGAGCCTTGTGGAAAAAATATGTGATCATGTAACTAAAGATTGTATCATAATGCATATGCAAAAGGGCAGCGGTTCTCAATCTGGGGGTCGGGACCTCTCAGGGGGTCACAAGGTTATTACATGGGGGGTCACAAGCTGTCAGCCTCCACCCCAAACCCCGCTTTGCCTCCAGCATTTATAATGGTGTTAAATATATAAAAGTGTTTTTAATGTATAAGGGGGGGGGGGTTGCATTCAGAGGCTTGCTAAGTGAAAGGGGTCACCAGTACAAAAGTTTGCGAACTACTGCACAAGGGGGTGAATTAAGGTAGCACAGGGCACTTTTTTCCTCACATTTCCTAACTCATCTGATGTCACCGTTGTTTCATTTTCTGTTTCTTCTTGGTCAAGGTGGGGCAGTTTGAACTGGATATTGTATCCTCTAAGAGGCAGATGGAGACAAGAAAACAGACACTGACACTAGTCAGTGGGAGGAGGGATAGCTCAGTGGTTTGAGCATTGGCCTACTAAACCTAGGGTTGTGAGTTCAATCCTTGAGGGGGCCATTTAGGGATCTGGGACAACCTCCTCCCTCCTTCTCAAATATCCCTCTAGCCTAGAGGAAATTCCCTGAGCAGTGAAGAGGAGACCAGGAGTTAAAATCTTACCTCTTCTAATTTCAGTTTAAATTCCCATACAATACACTACTCTTAGGATAGGCTAAGTCCCTGAACCACAATCTAGAAGACTGTCAGGGAAGAGCTGTTAACACTTGCCTCTATTTCCATTTTTGAATACATTAGCAGAGAGCTTATGCAACGTCATTGCAGGCCTGTAACTCCAGTTTTATTCACAGCATCACGCTGCCTTTCAGAGTCCCTAAACAAGTTTGGGCTGTCCTAGCTCTAACCATCATAAATCACACTTCTCCCCCAGAGCCAGGGATAGAATCGAGGATTCCTTATTACCAATGTTCTAGTATTAAGTAGTAAATAGTTATAACTCACTAGGAGTGGGGAAAAGTGTATGACAAGTTTTCCTCCAATGGCTGGTCTACAGAGGGACTAGCAGTTCCATCTGACTTTCAGTCTAACACAAATCTTAAGCAGTGACCTCTGCAATGTTACAACGGAATAACCTTTCAAGTACAGTGAAACCCCGCTATAACGCGATAATTGGGGTCCAAAAAATTCCATCGCGATAAATGCGGGGTCGCGTTATAGGGGGGTTACAAAAAATTACCGTTTCAAGCCGGTCTCTTCTCCTCTCGCCAAAGCGGAGAAGTTTCAAGCTGGTCAGTTTCAAGCCGGTCTCTTCTCTTCTGGCCATAGTGGAGAAGTTTGACCAGCTTGAAACTGACCAGCTTGAAACTTCTCCGCTTTGGGGAGAAGAGAGAAGAGACTGGCTTGAAACTCAAGCCAGTCACTTTCAAGCTGGTCAGTTTCAAGCCTCTCTTCTCTTCTCCCCAAAGCAGAAGTTTCAAGCTGGTCAGTTTCAAGCTGATCAAACTTCTCTGCTTTGGGGAGAAGAGAAGAGAGGGCTTGAAACTGACCGGCTTGAAACTGACTAGCTTGAGTTTCAAGCCAGTCTCTTCTCTCTTCTCCCCAAAGCGGAGAAGTTTCAAGCTGGTCAGTTTCAAGCTGATCAAACTTCTCTGCTTTGGGGACAAGAGAAGAGAGGGCTTGAAACTGACCGGCTTGAAACTGACTAGCTTGAGTTTCAAGCCGGTCTCTTCCCTTCTTGCCAAAAGGGGAAGGGGAGGCAGGGGGGAAGGGGCGGGGGGGAAGGGGCGGGGGAGATGGGGAGGAGATGGAGCCAGGGTTGGCTCCAGGCGAGGAAGCACGCTCTGGATGCTTTTTTTTTTTTTTTTTTTTCCCTTGGGGCAGCGGGAGCCACCTTATGATCGCGTTATAGCCGAATTCGCGTTATGGCGGGGCGCGCTATAGGGGGGTTTCACTGTACATGGAATGTGCGACAGGCAGATGTGCTGATCTGTTGATATAATTGATATAAAAGCATATGAGACTACTGTTAAGGTTTTGCACTTCGAGTGAAAATTTTGTGAAGATGGGATATACTTGGCTTTTTGGTATCTGCTGGAGATGGAAGGAGAGAGCTTTATGGAGTGTTGAAGTGTGTTATCAAAAGCATTGTATGCAATATGGGAGTGGAAATAAATGCAGAGCATTTCCCTTTAATTTCTTATTTCCATTCTTTTAAGGTTTTGGGTGAATGGAACATGTCCTGCTTCAACCTTAACTCCCACAAAACATTGTTTTGTTTAATTCATGTGCTGTTCAACCCAATCTACACATCAGGACCAGTTTAAGAGAAACTGTTACTTGATATTAAATGATGCTGTCTTGGCACGTCTTTTTCTGGCACATACAAGACATAGACCTTGCTCTTGACATAGACCTTTATAACAAATTGTTCTAGGACCTAAAGTAGGTGCTAAGTTACTAAGTAACAGTGACAAGAATATAATTGTTAGACATCCCGAGAGAGGAAATCATTCCTGGAGGCATGTAGATATAAGAAGAGTGCAAGATACAAGAGATTTTTATTAATGATAAAGTGGGTTAGTCTTATTTAGGAAATGTAGAACTGATCCCAGCTTGCAGTGTGCCCAGAGTAACTGCCTGAAGACTCGTAAAGAATGTTATTAGTCACAGTAGATATGTGGGTAGTGAGATGAAAATTTGTGGCCACTGGAAATTGTAGCAAGACTTTTTTTTGGAATGTGTCCAAAATGGCCTTTCCACGTCAGCTAGTCAAAATACCCTCCTCTACCTGCCAATCTTCTTGCTGCCACTTTCAATCTGCTTCTCCAGATCAGGAATCCGCAAGGAGAAGATCTGTTTAGCCAAGGATGAGGAAGAACTGCCTTGGAGCCCAGACTGGCTGATTGCAAAGATGCAGACTTGACTGCACAGAGGGAGGAATGACATCTGCTGAGGGAAAACACACACATTTATTTCAGTCCTTTTGTGCAAAGCACAAATGACTAGTATAGTCACCAATTCTAAGGGTGAATAGATGTGACCCCTCAGCAGTCAGCACAGGATCAGTATTGTTTAATTTATCGTCACGTTAATGATCTGTAAAGCTCTTCAGGGCAGGGACTACCAGGCCTTTGAGTGTGTGCACAGTACCAAACACAATGAGGCCCCAATCCTGTTTTGGACTATGGGAGTGACTCATACTTTTTTTGACCTTTTGGATTTAGCTTTCCTCCTTACCTCTTACTCCTTAGCAGGTCATACAAAACCCACAAACCCACTCATTTACTTGTATCATCTTCCACAGTAATAATAAAAAAAAGACAATGCACATAAAAGATAACACACAAAACAAATTAAAGAAATAGTTTATGCACTGTGGAACTTGTGACAAGATACATGGGGGATAAATGGTCATTAAAATTTTAGAAAAAGGGTGGCATTTACATTCCAGTAACAGTGAGGGTATGTCCTCCTGTGATTACTGTCTGACACTTTCTGTATTGTAAATTGAACTGTATTCCACTCATTTGTGCTTTTAGTGTCCGAATGCCTTTGGGCAAGAATTGTTTATCCATAGTACAGTGACCAATTGTAAAGTGCTATGCATGCCTTACAACTCAATATAAATTATTATTTATATGGCTAAAAGAGGCATCTTCAATTACATTGGCTGGGAGAAATTGAGAACTAAATTACTGTGAACTTTGCATTCCTATGTTTATTCCACAGTTCAGTCATTGTGGGCTTTTGGACTACTCCTGAGTTAGGCAATTATTGGGATCAGGATATTAGATTAGATGGGGCACTTGATACATGTTTCCATGGTTCCAAATTACTCCAAGGAAGCAGATAACACTAGAGAACATGTTAATCCTCTTTTTAGTATGTCTTGATTAATAGTTGATTCTGTACAGGTCAACATTGAGGACAATTTGATTCTGTAATAATTTTAAATGAAAATGATTGTGGAAATGGCCTCAGAGTATGGGCAAAATCCTCAAATAAAGAATCTTAATTCTTCAAATTCTGTCCCTTGGGGTGCTCTGCTTCAGGTGTGCATATGCCTCAGCACCTTTAATTGGAGATTTGTTAGCAGTGATCATTCAGCCCATACATGCACCCTACACATCCTTATGCCCCAGACTGAGGATATATAGGGCTGTGCGGGTGAATTGCCCTCAGATCTTTCACAGTTGCCTTCAGCCTGAGACGGACGGTCAAGCATGCCAGCTTCTATTGAGTGCCTTAATGTTGTTACATAGCATACAACTGTAGCTCATTCCTTTTGGGGTTCTTGTCTGTTTTACTTGTGTTTTCCCATTTGTGGGTCACTTTGGACTTAAATATTGTCTTTCCTACCAGAAAGCTATTTCCGGTTAGTGACTGACACTCTTGGTGTCTGAAGTGTTTGGGAATACTCATAATCCCTCAAAATGTAAGTTCTACACTTAATTTAAAAGCAGATCTCATAAGAACAGGGAGATAAAGTTCAGGCTTCTCATGATGGAATAAGTCTTAAAACTGGCTTCAGACCAGAGCTTTGAGACCCTCTGTATGTAATGTTCCACCTACCTCATGGTCCCGGTCACTGAGAGCGTCATGGGGTAACCTGCTGATACCTCATCCACCTCTGGATTTAGGCCACTGAGCTTAAAGGGTAAGACTTCTGATACCCCATCTACTTGAGGATCTCAGTCACGGAGAGCTGCTACCCTGTCCACCTCAAGATCCCATTCACCAAAAGCCTCCAAGGCAGAGGCACCTGTACCTGTGCTAGCAGTACTGAGAGCCTTTCACTCTAAGGGCTGGTCTACACTAACCCCCCATGTCGAACTAAGATACGCAACTTCAACTACATTAATAACGTAGCTGAAGTCGAAGTATCTTAGTTCGAACTTACCTGTGGTCCACACGCGGCGCGCAGGTTCCCCCGTCGATGGCGCTTACTCCTCGCGTCGAGCTGGATTACCAGCGTCGACGGGGGAGCACTTCCTGGTTCAATTGACGCGATAAATCGAACCCAGAAGATCGATCCAGCGCCTCCGATCTATCCGGTAAGTGTAGACTAGCCCTAAGTCGATGGGTACTGACAAGAGGAGCAGGAGTGTTAGATCTTCTTCAAAGCTGCCCTGGTCTCTGGAGACCTCAGGCCACAGAGGAGTCCTGTCAAGGCTCTGAGTGCTTCTAACAGTCGTGCCTCTACCACGAAAGACCTGGTACTGGAAGACTTCCTCTGCTTCCCATGATCGGGTCCATCCAAGCAGCAGATCAGCATCATCAGACTCTTTGGTACCCTCGATACCTACTTCAGGGCTTCAGACTGTTAACATATAACATACCCTCCACACAGAGTAGCCAGTTACCTATCTCCATAGCAATACTGACCTCAAATGACCTCTTTGTCGCCAATGCTTACCTCTTGGTACCAATACCTTCTGGGGCATGACTGGTCTGTTCAGATCCTCTACTTTTCCAACTTCCACCCTTTCAGGGAGAACAGTTATCTCATTAGACTATGTGGAAGAGGACACTGATTTAGATCCCGAGCTCTCTGTCCAAGGGTTTCCTCTTTATTTGAGGAGACATTATTCTCTGCATGCAAAGAGAAGGGAGGATAGATGACCTCCACCTTTCACCAACTGGGATGCCCAGCAGTAGTACCTTCTCCTGTGCCCTGTGGTCTGCGCAGTGATCTTATTGAAATCCATGAGCCTTACACTGCCAACAATGTTTTAGGGCCGCGAGTCCCTCTCATAGGGAGCATAGACAGTCTCATTCTCCTATGCCCTGACTTCCCCCTCACCAATCAGAACTGATAGAGGAGACCTTTGAGGAAGAGCAGGAGGCAAGGGCTGACAAGAAGGTAACACCCCATGCACACTTTCCTCAGCATTGCTGAATGGAGCTGTATTGCCCCCACGACTCTCTAGGATGGATGATTTTTGACTGTTCCAGGAGCTGATGAGTCAATGGATATGCTCCAAATTTCTCTTGAGGAAATCCAGGACTCCCATCATGAACTCCTGGACATTTTTACGTGCCTCAGATTTGACACATGGCACTTCCAATTAATGAAGCTCTTCTAGAGCCAGTCAAGACAATCTGGCAAATTCCTTCCACAGCATTGCCTACATTCAAATGTGCTGACAAAAAATATCCCAACCAAGGATTTGGAATTTTTAGTCTCACAACTGACACTGAATTCCTTGATTGTGGATGGAGTTAATGAACATAGGAGGCAGCACAATGCCAATGCCAAGGGCTGGAATTCCTAAAGGGGATTATGTTTGACTTCTTGTTAACCAGTGTGGTACTGCAGAAGCTCTTTTGTTACTGGCTTGGTGAATCTGATTATATAATAAACCACCAGTTGTGGGATTGTCTGCCCTATTTCTTGCAATCTGCTCTGAGTGTAGCATTCTCAGTGTGGCCCATCCCAGGCACCCAGTCACAGTGATTCTCCGGGTTAGCGGCTTCTTGTTCAACAGAGGTACAATGGGTGTTGGAAACAGTAAGCCATTGATGAGAAGTATTTACCTTCAGAAACAGAAGAGATTTCACCACTGACATTCACATCGTCAAGTTTGTCCTGTTCAGTCTCCCTTTCCCACTGTTCTGGAGTACCTATTGGAATTAAAAAGGCCTGGTCTCACTTTGAGTTCTCTCAAGGTCCTCTTGATGGCTATCACTGCCTGCCACTTGTTGGTAGAAGGCTTTTCGGTTTTTACTCACCCCATGACTGTAAGGTTTCTGAAAGGACTTATGAACCTCTTTCCACAGGTTACAGAACACACTGCAGTATGAGACTTTGAACCTCTTTTGTAATTGCCTTGTGAAACACCCCTTCGAACCATTAGGTACGTGTTCACTGCTTTACCTATCCATTAAAACAGCCTGGAGGGTTGGAGAACTAGGGGCTTTAATGGCAGATCCCACCCCTTTACAGTGTTTTTCAAGGACAAAGTATTATTACAATCTCATCCTAAGTTCTTAACCAAGGTGTCTTCTGAATTTCATATAAACCAGACCATCCCAATAATTTTTCTGACACCACTTCAGACTCGGCTGAATCTGTTTTCCGTATGTTAGATGTCAGAAGAGCGTTAGCCTTTTATCTGGGTAGAACCACACCTTTCCAAAAGTCTGCTAGACAGGTTGTTAAAATTGTGGATAGATCCAGGGGATCCACAGTCTCCACCCAGATACTCTTAAGGTGGATCTCTGGGTGTATCATTTCATGTTATGACACTACCAGCATTCAGCCTCCTTCTAGAGTTTTGGCCTGTTCTACAAGGTCACAATCTACTTCCATGGCATTACTAAAGAATGTTCCAGTTGTCGAAATGTGCAGAGCTCCAACCTGGACTTCAGTACAGTAAAAGCTCTGTTATTCGGCACTCAGTCAGAAAGCTCAGTTAACTGGCATTTCTGATATCTCCCAATACAACTCTTCAATCTAGTAACTGGGATTAGTATACTGCCCAGCACGTTATGCACTCTACTTATGCGCATTCTGCACTCTACTTTTATGCAAAAGAGGCAGAAGACAAGTAAACAAGCTGATATCAGGGATTTATTCAAAAAAGCAGCTTCCAGGGTATGTCATAAGGTCATTACAGATTCAGCCCAATTTCCTACACCTACATCTGCAATGATGATTGATGTTGATAATGATGAGCCTGAGGCACTGCAAGATCCTGAAATGTCTTCAGAATCATCAAAAAAAGATTACATTATGTTCAGTATAGTTTTAGTGTGAAGTGTATTTTTAGTGATCTGGGTGTACGCCATGCACTGCCCATAATGATATTTAGTGTCCTAAGATAACCTACTGCATAGAAAACTTTACCTGTATACTGGTAAAGTGCTTCAAGAAACCAACCACTCTGGACTGCAGTACTATTACTGAGTACTTGTATACTATTTTATACTTTATTCATTTTATTGTATTCTAATTCTTTGAAAATTGGTATTCCATTGGTAAAGTATAACTCTGTTAACCAGAATATTTGATTAACCGCCCCCGCCCATTCCCCCAACATGCTGGATAACAGAGCTTTTACTGTTATCCAGCATACTTTTTCAAACCCTACTATGTTTTGGTGCATGCCTCTAGATCAGATGCTGCAGTTGGCAATGCAGTTTTGTCTTTGACTTTAGACTCTGTTCTGAAGCTCCCTCCTTCCTATGGGATATAGTCCGGGAATCAGCTGTAGTGGAGACCTATATGGACGCTGCTTGAAGAAGGAGAGGTTACTCACCATGTGTAGTAACTAGAATTCTTTGAGATATGTGTCCCTGTGGGTGCTCCAGTACACGTGTTCCTGTAGCACAGTGTCCTCTCTACAGATATGATTCCCTGCTCTCCCTCATATGGATATTTTTGATATCATACAGTTTTGAACCATTTCAAAGTTCTCTAAATAGACCAAAAAATTAATGTTACTCTTACGTGAGAAGGAAAATCTTTTTTTCTTAAATTATTGAGAATGTCCTAGCTCACCTGTCATGCCATCAGTGAATCTAGCTTCACTTTAAAGATGGATATTGGTAGCATGAGACATTCCTAATAAGCACCAGTGCAAGGATGATATATGTGTGTATAAACTGACACGCTAAAATTTTTAGCTAAGGAAAAAGACTTTTTATAAAAAAGCCTAAAAGGAGGTATGTACCTGATAGGACACCTATTTTCACTTTCAGGTGACATTGTAACTAAGAAGCAGGCAACAGTATCTCCCGTAAATGTAAACAAACTTGTTTGTCTTAGCGATTGGCTGAACAAGAAATAGGACTGAGTGTTGTAGGCTCTAAAGTTTTACATTGTTTTGTTTTTGAGTGCAGTTATGTAACAAAAAAAAAATCTACATTTGTAAGTTACACTTTCACGATAAATTGATTGCACTACAGTACTTGTATGGGGTTAATTGAAAAATACCATTTCTTTCCGTTTATCATTTTTACCGTGCAAATATTTGTAATAAAAATAATATAAAGTGAGCACTTACACTTTGTATTCTGTGTTGTAATATAAATCAATATATTTGAAAATGTAGAAAAACATCCAAAATATTAAATAAATTTCAGTTGGTATTCTATTGTTTAACAGTGCGATTAATCGCAATTAATTTTTTTAGTTAATCGCATGAGTTAACTGCGATTAATCGACAGCCCTAATGATTAATACAGACAGCAAAAATAAACAAAGTACAAGAAAACATAGAGAACTGTTAACTTGAGTAATTAACAATGACCTATAAGGTCGAGAACTCAAGAGCAAAATTCATAATTACTAGATAGAGAAATGTAAAACAAATGTTGAAGCATCTCTCATGGCAACATTTTATATACCATGGAGAGTAAATTTTGATGTGTTTAAGGAATTCTTTAAACCTGGTGAACCCTCAATATAAAGATAATTTGTTAATTCTGATAAAATCTAGTTTTCTATGGGATGTGTTAATAGGGAGAAATGCACATGCAGTGAAGCTGAACCTAAGGCATAATCCACTGTTTGCTGATACAGCTTCCACAATTGAACAGCGTTATGAGTAATTAATACATGGTGCAAAGCATACATATTCAATATGCACCATTTTATACGTTTTAATGTTTATTGGAAATATATTTACATGTATAATTGGTTTTTCTTTTGTTATATAAAAAACCCTAGTAGAATTTATGATACACCAAGCTTTGTGTGTAATAATAAATCCTCTCAGTAATTATCTAACGTTTCTTTACAGACAGTTATGCTTTAATAGTAAGGCACATTAATGATTCCTTTCAGGACTGCACAAGTGCTCTTTCTAAAGTAGATAGCATTAACTATAATTTGTGTAACTGGAATGATGAAGGTGGGGAGTCTCTTTACTCATCCATAATTGTTAACATACAGCTGGAAGTCATTAACTCCTTCATCTTTAGTACCCTCTGCTAAGGACATTTTGAATTAATATTTATTACTGGTAAATCCTGATTGCTGACCCTAAGAAGTTAAATGGATTAACAGTGTGATTATGATGCATAGCTTCTGAGCATGTTTTCTGGTTTGGTGCTCTGCACTAAACAAAGGATATATGTAAGCATGGAAGGGAGGAAGCATAAGAGCAGAACTGATCAGAAAACAGGTTTTCTGTCCTGTGAAAAAATTCGAGATTTTGAAAAACATTTAATGCCAAATCAGGATAAACAGCAAAAATTTTGAATTTTTCACATTCTGAAAACACATTGTTTTGAGTCATTTGAAATATTTTGTTTGCTTTCAGCCCATTTATTTTATTTTATTGTGTGTGTGTGTACACGCATGTATGTAAAGTGAATTTGAAAATGAAATCATTTTGAAACCAACAATCAAAGCCTTTAGTTCCAAAATAGGGCATTTTGACATTTTCAAAATGTTATTTTCCAATTTTAAAAAATACCAAAGTTTTGGCAAAAAACTTCAGTTTTGTTGAAACCGCATTTTCTGATGAAAAACCGTTGGAACAAACATTTTTTGACCAGCTCTATTGAAGAGCCCTATTGCTAGGGGGCAGTGCCATCTGCTTCACTATCTAGAATACTGTTAACAGACCCATTGAAATAATGCCAATTGTCCAAGAAATGGCCTTCTAGCTATAAAAATGAAAGATTATAAAGGAAGTCAGTTTTAAGGAATTTAAATTAAACTAGGTATGTATTTGCAGTATAAATATGCATGTTTAGAGAAATTTGTGTTTATTTTCTCATGGTAAATATTTAAACAGTAATGTGGAATAGTTCTGATTTGCTCAGAACATGATTTCCCCATATTTGTTTGTGTCTGTGTGTGTCTGTCTGTGTTTTCTGCAATAACCTTTTACTATATAATGTTGAAACACTTTAGATATTAACCAGTAGTTTTTCTCTATTAATAATTAAGCTCTCCTCATTGGTGACAAAAGGAACAAATAGTGCTTTTACTATCCATATGCCCCTTCTAGTGCAGGTGCTAGGCAAACATGTTAGATAGGAAAACATGTCTGTCTCTAGCATCTGCTGCAGTAAGCCCCACTAGCTGCTTAATGAAAATGTTAAATGGTTGAAATTAAGCAGCTGTTGTTCAGAGAGTGAGGAGGAGAAAACTATTGAAGGAATCTCCAAATCTGTCTAGTTTCCATTAACTTTTCTTGAGAACACTGCGTAGTAATTAAAAAAATAAGAATAAAGAACCCAGTGCAATTTGAATGTTGTCTGTTCAAAGTAGACATGCAGTTGCACACATCTTTTGTACATGAATTTTTGAAAATCAGGCTCCCAGTGTCTTTGTTCACACTTCATGCTTGTGTTGAGTACTAGGAGAAAAATGATCTAGGAATTTGGATTCCAGAATGTTTTACAGGGTTTACTGAAGGCTTTTATAAATAAGCAGAATTTACTTAGAAATTGGTTTCTGTATCCATTTTCAGAATGGAACTGAGAGGATATGCAGAAGACAAGTTTATTAGTAGTAGGCTTGTACTTCATGCAGTATCAAAAACATCAACAACTCTAATTTTTCTTCTTCTCCCTTACGGTTTTACTTTGTATCTTGTTTCCTTCACCTGTGTTATACAAGAGCAGTGGTGCAAGCAAATCCTAAATTGGTGACATCATTATGATTGATTAAAAAACAAAACACAGCACTGCCCTGGTTTCTTCACCTGTCAGAACTAAATTGAAGTACCAGGATAGGGTATTCTGCAGCTTATTCAGTTTTAGAGTGTCACATCACAGACAGATTTTTTGGGTGTATTCTCCAGTGACAGACCTGACCGGGGCTAACTCTTAATAGAAGCTCTGAGGCAAACCTGATTGTCTATCAGCATATTGATCCTCATCAGTGCCTGCTGCAGCTGTTTATGTGCTGTTAGCGTTCATGAAATGAGGACACAACTGACAGAGCTGATGAGAGGAAGCAGCCAAACAGGGCAATTTAGCTGATGTGCCTGACTGCAGCGTGAAATGTGTGACATGCTTGGCTGACGATAGCAGCATATATAGATCACTCAAAACTGACTGTTGGGAAGCAAGAATGTGAATCTAAATCAATGGATTTTTTTCCCTACTGAAATTCAGATTGACAGATTAAGAGTCAAACTTGGCATCCTATTATCTAGAATTTTATTTCTGAATTTTAGTCCTTCATAAAATGTTATTGTGCTTTGTAGTCTGGTGCCCTGCATTTGGTTTAACATAGGATTTTTATTCTGATATGGCCCCAGGCATTTGCAGTCAGGTGACCAACGTATTTCCTTAATAAATGTATTAGTTGAAGTGTTCTAGTATCATCAGCACAGATTTATAGTATAGGTGTATAGTCAAAAAGCAGTTTGTTTAGCTTTTTATATTCATTAACAAGTTTCTTGGTTTTTGTATGTTCCAGTAAAAATAGTGTTTCAGAAGGTCCAAAGTAAAAGATGAAAATCTAGTTCCCAAGTTTTCTCTAACGATGTGTTTGAGAGAACACATTTTCTCATGCATATTCTTGATAACACTGCACATTTTTTCATAGGATGATGATGAGACTGTACCTTCTGCTCCTGATCCTCCAAGTCTTCTCTTACATGAGCGTGGAACAGGTTTTTGTTTTGACTCCAGGTAAATTTGTCACATCTTTCAGCACTGTCATCAACTCAAGGAAAAAATGTTAAACTGTTCAGAACTTCCAAGTAGTGTTCATTGTTACCAGGGAATTTACTCTTAGATGTGCAATTCGGAGGACTATTGGCATGATGCCTCATTTCACAGAACATGATAATATTTTTGGCACATGAATGAAATTTTTTTTCTTGTCGACCTAATTGTGAGCCTCAGTTAAGAACTTTTATAAAGTGTTATGTTTGCTAAGAGCAGAGTAAGCATTTATGAGCAGAGAGATTGGTTTCCCAAGAACCTGCTTGGCCATTAAGACATGCAGTAGATTTTGCATTCAGTAGTAGCTGCAATTATGTCAAAATTATGTAACCTTTCTGACGGCTTGTTATTTTGGAATTTCAATAGAAAACTATTTTAACTGTATTGAACATTTCAGCTAATGTCTGTTCTAATTAACTGTAAAACACGTACTTGGATATTTAGAGGGCTAAATCTGCTCCCATTTAAATCAGTGGCAAAACTCCCATTGACTTCAGTGGCAACAGGATCAGACCTTTATTTCTCAGCTTTACTCAATGATACATCGTGTCAGTGTTTCATTTTCTTTTTTCTTTCTTCCAAGTTTTGATGTGCACAAGAAGTGTCCCCTTTGTGAAGTGATGTTTCCGCCTAACTATGACCAGAGCAAGTTTGAAGAACATGTCGAAAGTCACTGGAAGGTGTGCCCCATGTGCAGTGAGCAGTTCCCTCCTGACTATGATCAGCAAGGCTTTGAAAAGCATGTTCAGACGCACTTTGATCAGAATGTTTTAAATTTTGACTAGATAAGTATAAGTAATTTTTGTTTGGGTTTTTTTTTGCCAGTGAAGCTTAATAAACATCTCCAACAGGCAGTCCACCTATAGAAAAGAAAATGCAGCTTTCATATAACTTAATGCAGATATCTAAATGCTACTTTCAGTATACAATACTCTAGTGTAATTGGAGTTAAGGTAAATCTTTGGCCTATCAGCAATTGTCAGGTTAGCCTCTCTTAATCTAATAATCTATCAGGAAAAAAAACTACCTTGTATATGTGTCTGTGTTTATTCCCCTGTTTAGTGAAACCTGTAAGGACACAGGGAGAACTTGGATGTGATTGGCCTCAGAAACAAAGTCCAATTTCTTGGTGCTGTTCAGTTATACAGAATGACCGGAGGTTTCTCTTGACCATGATAATTGGAGCATGATTAAATATTGAAACTTACAGTGTGTAATAAAAGGATGTTTCTCATAGTAATCTTGTGAAGTATTTCTTTGGATAACTGTTGATTCAGAACATTACATAATTTATCCTATGAAAATATAGTTTTCTAATCTACTTCAGAAATTTAATGTAGTTGCATGTGTTGAGAGACTACATGCTTGCAACAAAAAATAATTTATGGCAAATACTTTACTTTTACTTATAAAATGTTTGTCTTAGAGGATAACTTTAAATAAAGTACATTTATGCTTTAAGGAAATATTTTTATGAATTGAAAGGAACTGTTATGCTTAGGATGACTAAAATAATTGTTTAAAAATCACTACCATTCAGTTGCATTTGCATTTAGTAGAAAATATTGTTTGGAGAAACTCATTGTATCCCTACATATGTTTCCATACTGAATCAAATAGTGAGTTGTGTTCTTTTTGGACTAGGGTTTTTAAAATCTTTGACATCTTAATTTTGCACATTCTTTCCAATATGTTACTCTCAGTATGTATATCTAAAAACATTTTATATTTAAAGAATTACTTTAAAATATGTACTAAATAAACCAAGAAAGTTATTTGTTCCTTTGGATGATAAAATTTGCTTTTCACCTGTTGTACAGCAGTCTTGTTACATTAAAGACAAAATTGTTCATGGAGTCTGTGGTGGTCCCACCTATGTTTCTTTAACCAATTAAAGAAGTAAATTATGTAATTTACTTTTTAAATTTTTTTGCGTAGCTGGAGTAGGAGATGACTTACTTTCATGAATACTTATTTGTTTCTCTTCCAGAAGAGAGGACCTGAACAGTTGTGTTGTTTGCAGTTCCCTTTTTCAATTATATGGCCAGTGTTTAATAAGAGATCGGATTTTCCCAACTAAAGCTGGTCATCATGGACAAATTACATCTGAGTATGCAGCCACTACATCGTCAGTTCTCCATGTTTTCTTTTAAGTCTTGTAATTCTGTTGAGGAAATTAGAATTGAGGAAAACTAGTACTGTCGAGGGTTCTTCGACAATTTGTACTAAAATCAGTGCTCAGTATTTTGTTACATTATTTATTGTGACTCTTATTTACTAGTATATAAAATATATAAACAGAACACATTTTAAAGACAAAATTATTAATAAAGGCACAACAAGTCTTGTTATGGCTCTGTGGGCCACCAAAGTCTGAAAATATCCTCAGAACCCAAGTTTGTCTTGAAGCAGATTCAGGACTGGTAGAACTTTGTCTTGCCAAAATTGTGTCTTCTCTGAGTAGTATCCCTAGGGATGCTCTGCTTCAGGTGCACATGTACCTTTTGAGCTCTTGATAGGAGATTTTCAATTAGAAGAATCTGTTTGGGCTGTGCATGCACCCTCTGCCTCCTTGTGCCAAATACAGATGCAATATAAGGGTGTAAGGATGAACAGTTCAGTTCCTTCTCAACTGCCTCAGCCTGAGATGGAGCCATAGTGTGTCCATCTTGGGCGTGTTTTGGTTTTTCTAATATTTCTGTAGTGGTTATGATTGTTTTTATAGTTAGTTGTTAGTCTACTTATAATTAGATAAGAGTTACTGCTCTTTCCCCTTGGCAGAGCATGCCAGGTTTCAAATATTTCCTCTCCTGCTGAGAGACTATACCTGTGAGCAATGGCCCCTCAAAGTGTGTCTGTTTCTTGGGGGAGTCCCATGTCTCCCAGAACTGAACCTTCTGCCTGGCCCTCCTATCCAGTGCAAGGAAAAACAGGGAGATTAAACTCAGACTGCTAATGATAGAAGCTGGCCAAAGGGAGCATTCTGAGTCAGGTCAGGAGACAGTGCCCCTCCTCCCAGTACATCTGTCACCAGAGAGATACCTGCCCCCTTCTACTTCAGTACAGGCTTCCCCTAAGAAAGGGAAGACTTTGGAGGCTTCAAGGAAGGTTTCCAAAAAGAGAAGTGTGGATTCTTACCTTAGGGAGCCAGCTCCAAAGAAGTCCAGTTCCCTGGTGAGATTACAGTCTCAGTATCATTGAGTCGAAGGATTCTTTTTCTGGTAACCACAGGGCCATAAAGTCACATAGTATGAAAGAGAGGGATGGCTCTGATAAGGCCTCAGCACCTTCTACCGGCAAGGAGGGAAAGCAGATACTTGGGACTGGCACAGTTAAGTTTAGCCTAGCTGTTGGTACCTATGCATTCAGGCCAGCCATCAGTAAGTACCCATGTATGCAGCACCCTCAGCATTGAGCAAAGAACAGCACCAGATGCTATAGGCATCTACTTCAGTCTACCCCCCATCAATGGTACCATCAGCTTCAGCAACTGTGGCCTCTGCTACCATGTCGGTACCAATCCCCTATTTGGTATCATAGGAGTTCAGATACACTTAAGGACTTCTTGATAACATATGAACTGGAGTTCCCTTTCCTCATGGGTACCAAGTGTCTCTCGGTACCGAGACCTTGATAGCCAGACTACGGTCCTCTGGTACCACAGGACTCTGCTGTTTTCTGCAGGTGCTCCTCCTTTGGATGAGATGGAGGAGGATGAAGGAGACTTCCAGTCGGTCTCTGTTTCTATTTCTGTACAGGGTTCTCCAGCATCTCCCTTTAGGAACACATTATCTGAAAGTCAGGGAAGATCGGGTTCATTATCAAGGGTGATTGAACCAACTTTGCATGCTACCCCCACTTCTGTACGGGCATGTGTGCCCCCCCCCCCCCCCAATGGCCAGACTGGGACCATCTAATATGGAGACAGAGTTGTACAGCCCTCTCCTCCCCTATCCCCCACAGGAAGAGAGAGTTCAGGAATAAGAAGCTAGAGCAGAGAAGGAAGCCACCCCTCAAACCTCTATTTCATACTCCTCTCCAGATGAGGTGGTTGTGCCTCCACCACCACCCATGGCTGATGGTTGTTGGTGATTTCAAGACCTCAAGAAGAAGATAGCTGATACTCTTAATTCTTTTTGAAGAGGACACTGATTCACAGCACAAATTGGTGTATGTCTTGCAGTCAACAACAACCTCCAGCGTGGTGTAACCCATCGACGAGACGCTCCTAGATCAGGCTAAGATGGTGTGGCAGACACCTGCAACTAGTCTGCTCACATGTAAATGGGCAGATCAGAAGTAGTATGATCCCCTTACTTTTTGTTCTCCATACTCCACCTAACTCCCTGGTGGTAGATGCGGTAAATGAGAAGGGTAGGATAGCACTTCTCTAAGTCCACCCCCTATGACAAGGATCAGAAAAGGCAAATGCCTATTTGTGAGCAACCCTGCAATTCAGATCACATTATCAGGTGATCATGGCCAAATATAAGTTTATAAATAACAGATTCATGGCTTTTATTGAACATCTGCCACATTAACATAGGGAGCAGTTCCAGTCTATTATCTCAGGCCATCTGGTGGCCAGAATTGCTCTTGAAGCATCCTTAAATGCTATGGACACTGTTGACAGGGTCATGTCCATGGTGGTGGTTATGCACAGGGCATCATGGCTCCATCTCTCGGGGTGCTGAAAGAAGCATAGAAGAACACTGTGGAGGACCTAGCTTTTGGCAGCTGTAAACTGTCCTCAGAAAAACACGCTAAATGATTCCAGAGCTACTTTATGATCCCTGGGCATATCTACACCTACAACTAGCAAAAGGTTTAGGAGGTCACAGATTGCCCAGAGATCATGTCCTGCTCAGTTTTCTGGGTTCTATCGATCCCTTAGAAAAGGCAAAATTTCAAAGAAAGAGGGCCACGCACCTGCCCCGCATGATCACCTAACCGTCTTTGAAGCAACAGGTTTGATGGGTTGCTCGAGGGTTTGAATCCTCTCAAACCTTTGGATTTACAGCTGTGCCCATTAGGCATGGCAGTCTCCAAAGGGGGAGGTGGACTATTTCCAACATGCTTGGAGGCGGATCACTACAGACAAGTGGGTCATAAAAACAGGCTATATCATCCATTTTACATCACTCCCTTCCACGTCCTCTCCCTGTCCCTCTTTTTCACAGAATTACAAATGGGAGTTAGATACCCAAGTTCTCCACAGGTAAGCCCCTTTGTTTTCAGTTTAAACTGATTCCCCTTCTGTCCCCCCCCCCACCCCAAACCAACAACCCTGGGCTTTACAAAAAGTATTTTTTCCCCTGATTTTCACCCTTCTTTTGTATCATTCAAATATATATAAAAAAACTTGTTTTATTAGGAAAATATAATACATTGCATGAGATATGTAATAGGATAATATATTAGTGTGTATATGAAAAGCTGCCTGTTGATGTAAGGCTATGTATTAGTCCAGAAGATACACACAATAAACAAACAGGCAGGCACTTAAGCTCTGAAGGGCATCTGCATCTGAATGTACTGATGAATCTCACACTCACCATGTATACATTTCAAGCTGTTAGCAGATAATGGTTTAAATCTGACACACTTAAATGGGAAGAAAACAAAAATCTGTATCAGAATATGTTTCAGAACACAAGTATTCAAAAATTGTAAAAAAACAAAAACAGGAGAAAAGGATGAAGTTGAGTGTATGCGCTGCAAATGGTGTGGCCCAATTATTAAATATAAATATAGGCTAATAGTTCCACCTCTACAACAATAAATTGTTTGTTCAAATGACAAGTTTTATTTGAGAATTAGAAAGATATTTTCTTAAACTTAGAGGTGGCGTTGTGTTTTAATTCTGCAGAAAACCACATTGAATTCCATTAATCAAAAGCATTAATCTACTGAATACTTTCCCCCCGTCCTTCAGTCCTCCAAAATAAACTGATAAATTCCTGGGAAAAATTAAATAAAATAAAAACCAAAACGCCCTAGCCGTAGCATATTCCTAAAATGGGGACTGCCAGAGGTGGATCTCTTTGTCACCCCTAAGAACAGGAAGTGTCCTCTTTTCTGGGTCACCATTCCTTGGGAGATGTCTTTCTTCTATCTTGGAAGAAGGGTCTGTTCTGGGTGTTTCCGTCAACTTCGCTGATGCTAAGAGTGATGAACAAGACCAGACAGGACAGAGCTAGAGTTATTCTTGTAGTGCTGACCTGACCAAGAAAGATTGGTACTCTTACTTGTTTCACCTTGGTGTTCAACTGTCGTACAAGTTCCCGAACATTCCTCATATCTTGTCAGAGAATGCGGGTCATGTGCTTCACCCCAACCTAGTGGTTCTCTGCCTCAGGCCATGGCTCCTCAATGGTTCATTGGTTTAGAATCTTCCTGCTCTACAGAAGTACAACAGGTGTTACTGAATAGTAGAAAGATCAACCAGCACTACTTACTTGCAAAAATGGAAGGTTCTTCCATTGGTATTGTTGTTGATGCCGCCATCCTTTCAGTCATCCTGGATTATCTGTTGGAGCTAAAGAAAGTGGGGTTATCAATTCCATTAAGGTCCATTTGGCCACAAATCAGCCTTTCATCCTCCAGTAGGATTCTCTATGTTTGGTCATCTGGTGTCATCTAGGTTTATTAAGGGTTCAGGGCATCTCTACCCATAGATTAGAAATCCTATCTTGACCTGGGATCTCAACCTGGTACTCAGTTACCTTATGAGACCTCTGTTTGAACCAATGGCAGCCTGTTCTTTGTTGCATTTCTATGAAGACGGCCCTTTTAGTAACCATCACATCGATCCATAGGGTTGGGGGATTGGAGCTTTGATGGCAGATTCCTCCTTTAGTGTTCTTTAAGGACAAGGTTTCTTTATGTCCACACCCAAAACTCTTACCTACGGTTCTATCAGTTCTACCTTAATCACTCCATTCATCTACCAGTGTTTTTCCCGAAGCTAGAGTTCTCCATAGGAATCCTGTTTACATACCCTGGATGCTAGAAGGGCATTGGCCTTCTATTTAACTAGGACCAAGGAATATAGAAAATCGCCTAGGCTCTTCGTTTCTTTTTCAGACAGATCCATAGGGGTCTTCAATCTCTGCTCAGAGACTACTGAGATATTCAATAGCCATGTATTATCACTTGTTATAATACTGCAGGTGATCATCTCCACCCACCAACAGGTGATAGCACATTCACCCAGATCACAGGCAACATCTACGGCATTACTGAAGAATGTTCCAATATTTGAAATATGTAAGACCTCACTATGGGCTTCAGTATGTACATTTTCAAAACATTACACCCTGATCTGTGCTGTCAGATCTGATGTAGCACTTGGTTCTGCAGTATTATCTTCAGTTCTGGACTCTATTCCAAAGCTCCCTACTCCATCTAGGGATACTAAGTGGAAGTCCTCTGAAGTACAGCACCCATACGGATGCTACTCAAAGAAGAAGAGGAACTTGCTCATGCTGTGCAGTAACTGCAGTTCTTTGAAATGTGTCCCCCTTACGGGTGCTCCATTACACACCCTCCTCCATCTCTGCTTCAGCTTGTTCCTTAGTTCCTTCTTCACACAAATGTCCCCTAAGGAACAAGCAGAGATGGAGGAGGGTGCATAGTGGAGCACCCGTAGGGGGACACATCTCAAAGAACTGCAGTTACTGCACAAAGCGAGCAATCTTTTTTTCCCCCCTCCAACTGGTATTTACAGCCGGGAGATTTGTACTTGTGTACATTTATAAAGTACCTACCTAGTGCTCTGACTCATTCACAAAAAGGGCCACAGACAGGATGAAACCCCCACAGCATGTTTCTATTTAACCTCCCGAATCCTCAGATAATTTTCCATTGATCTCAAAATCATGCCTCCGTCCCTGAAGACCACCTAAGCTGGGCTGCTTTGGACCAACAGGGGATATGAATATGCACACTTTACCAGGCCAGTCTTAAATCTCTGAATGAGATGTCATTATCAAACAGCCTCAGAAGAATTAACTTTTTCTTTAAAAAAAATGTTGGAGCGTGTTTTGTGTGGGAGACACCAGGAAAAAAGCTGTTGGCTACAACTAAAAACTGGCACATCTTGAAAATCTTGATTTAGCTTTTATTAAGAATAGTTCGTAGCATTCCACAGAATTTGACAACTAAACAGGTTGCCCGAATGTTTTGGTGCATTTGGTTTTAATTATTACATTGAGAAACTGCCAAAAAAGGAAATGAATAATGGATAAAAATACTATCAGTCCATGCATACCAAACAGATCACCATTAAAGATAATAAGTAATAATGAAGAATTCATATTTGTTTTGGGTCAGAGGCAGTTTATTTTAAATGTGATTTGAGTTACATTTATAAGCAGCTTTCTTGACAGGAATTTTGATTCATTAAGTTGCCTTCAGTTCTAAAACAAACCTCTGTCACTTTCAAACTTAATGTACTTTGTCCCCAACAAAACATATGAAAATATAATTTAAAGCACACTTTTCACAGACACAGTACAATACATTCACTATACACAGTATAACAAAATAGTCCCATCTTTACCTGTTTAATAATACTGTCACAATGAATAGGTAAATAGAAACTGGAATCTCATTTTCATAGTTGAAAGGAATTTACATGCAATGACTTTTTATGACTGTTTAGCTGTTAAACTAACTTAACCAGCCTATAGTTTCTTGCACTAGAGCAGAGCCAAATGATACTTGCTGTCCTGATCTGCTGCCAAAACAGTTGAGAAGGTAGGAAGTAGCCAAATGAGATCTTTTATACACCAACAAGTTAATTCTCATGTCTGGATCATTGAAACTGAACGGACAACACTATCTCCTCTTCAGGATTTGAGACAATGATTTGTTTCAATTTGTTTGCAAATGCTTCTTTTAAAACCTCATTATGAGGGAGTCAATAGTTGGTTAACAGAAAATTGTCATCCTTTCAAAGTTCATTTTTAATGTTTTAGAAAAATGGAGAGGTCTGTTTCCCATTTGTCTGAACTTTCATGCAAAATACAGGGAGAGAGGAAAGTTACTTATTACATTTCAAAACACTTAATTTGTTTTCATGGGAAATAGGTTTGAATTTTTATAGTTTTTTTTAATCTAAGCTTCAAAGAATAGCACTTGTGAGAGAAGACTGCTCAAGGCATGATGGTATTGTAAGGAATATATATGTTCAGGTATGGTCCAGACAAGTCATTTTACGATGGCTCTTGTTTCAAGTCAATCTTTGACACTGGCTGCAAGAAGCACTTCATCTTCAGTAAGGCTCATGTCATATTTCAGCAAAGTGATTTGTAAAGCTAAACAGACATTTCCAATTGGAATGCAGTGATCTACAATAAGAGGCAAAAAATATACAAAGAAAATTTCAAAATATAATGAACGTGAAGGAGGGTCATAGAAATTTCCGTAACACAAATAACATACCTTCTTAAACCAAGCTTAGAATTTTTAATTTTTATTTGCAACCACAGGCATAAGTTAGTACTGTAGTTGCAAGAATTGGCAACGCATAAAACATTAAATCTGTTGGCAACAGAGAACTACAAAGTGCTTTAAAACTTCATCCGAGATGAAGATAGAATTGTTTCTCTCTCACACACAAATTTGCACTTAAGTATTTCGAAGTGTCTTTCTAACAGTAGATTTCAGGAGAAAATATTTAGTTGGCCTGGGATCTTGGTCCTCAAAAGTTTGATGGGCATGAACTTAATACATCATCTTGTATAAAAACAAAGTAATAATCCTAACACTAAAGGTGATTGTTTACTAGTTCAAATGGCAAGATTTTCAGCATTTCAAAAGGGAAAAAAGAATTTGCAAGATAATATAAAATACAGCAAGCACACCTTTTTATGTATGTTATTTAAGTATGAAAATATTTTTAGCATATTATGTTAAACATTCTTTCTTATTTATATTTCCAATACCTAAAGACTTGCTACACCACTGATAACTCCATTATGTAAGGCATGTTAACCAGTTTGACAATGGTGGTATTGTTTTGGTTTTACACACACATGAACGGATGTGTTGAAAATATTCAAGCACATTACAATCTTGAAATGATGTCAGTGCCAAGCTTTCCTCTCCACGCCCCTATTTAACACTGCGGTACAACTAAATATGCAACACCCCCTAATTTTTGTTTTGGGGAAAGTGTTCTGAAGAACCTATAGCTTTTTTAGCACCTTATATCAAAGTAATGAAAATGGGTATGATGATTACAAGTGCAAATGTACAAAATCATTAACTCTACAAAGATACATCATTCCAAAATTACAGAAAAATTTAAAGCATGCATTTCGTTTTTTTAAAGGGTTGCTGAATGCTTCCCCTGAAAAAGGTGGCTGTTTTCAAAATCAGCAACTGCTGGTGAGGATTTCTTGGCACATTTGTGACCAGCATGTTATTGCTGCATCTTCCTGATAATCTCAGCAGACACTGGGGGATGGAAATTGATTGTGTGGTGCCGCAAGCCCTGAGCTGTCTTGTAACTCTTTCCACAACGACATTTGAATGGTTTGCGTACACGGATCTGTGTTCTGTGGCCATTCTTGGCATGGTACTTTATACCGTTCACATTCTGTGGGTAAAAGAGTGAAATATTGGTTGTCATACATGGTGTAACACAATGGCTTGGCTTCCTGATATAGAAACCGGAATTGACTATTAAACTTTTTGGGACAAAATTGCATAATTATTAGTAACTGTCTCTAGGTGTTTGCTACAGTACAAATATGCCCTCCCTTCTAATGTATTCAAGATATGACTAAGGGCTCGGGCCCTAGGAAGGTATAGTCTGCAAACTAGGGCATACAATTTTAATGGGTCAAACTTACCTTAGTAACCTATCCCTAAATGGTTAACCCTTTAAAAATTAATAGGTGGTATGACAAGAAAGAGGAGGTTACTTACCTGTAACTGGAGGTTCTTTGGGATGTGTGGTCCCTAGTTGTATTCCAAACATGAGTGCGCATGCATGCCATGCACCGGAAGTTTTCAGCGGCTGTGTCCACTGAACTGCATGCATGTCATATGTTGACTCATATTCCAGGTGAGGTTATAACAGGCCATGCAGGGCGATGCCCCCTTAGTCATCCTCTTACCGCTGAATCGGGCTGTTTGTCCAGAGCGGAGGGGATGGTGGGCGGGTATTGGAATACAAATAGGGACCACAAATCTCGAAGAACCTCCAGTTACAGGTAAGTTACCTCCTCTTCAAGTGATGGTCCCTATATATATATATATATATATATATATATATATATATATATTCATTCCAAACGGGTGAGTACCAAGCAGCGATCAGCGCGGAGGTGGGTGAGAGGTATAGCCAGCGGCAGGATGGCATGGTCCAGTCATGTCTTTGGCTGCCCCTCTGTCGATGCCGTAGTGCAGAGGTTCTCAAACTGGGGGTCATGACCGCTTAGGGGGTTGCAAGAGTATTTTGTGGGGGGTCACGAGCTGTCAGCTTCCATCTCCAAACCCCACTTCGCCTCCAGTATTTATAATAGTGTTAACATTTTGTACTGGTGACCCCTTTCCTACAGCAAGCCTCTGAGTGCAACCCCCTTTATAAATTAAATATAAAAAAGTGTTTTTGTGTCCAGATGGTTGACGTGGGGCCTGCAGAATGAAGGGGGCCAGAGTTGTAGACAGTGAATGTGGGTATATGGCATCACATGGGGTGCAGGCTGCCACATGGCTGAGGAGGCAGAGAGAGCGGCACACTCTGGTGTGTGAGGTATGATCATTACGTGGGCTGTCAGGGTGGCAAAATGGTCCACTAGGAGGAAGGCTCGAGCTGCCATTGAATCTAAACATGCCCTTATGAAATGGATTGTCTGTGTCGGGACCAGCACGGACTTCTCCTCATTGACACAGACATCTAGAGAGGCGAGGAGCGAGTGGAGAGTGAGGATGGGTGATGTCGTTTTGGCGAGGGTTGTCGCCACCAAGAGTCAGTTGTTCAAGTAAGGAAACACACATAGAATACCCCAAGCATTGTAGTTGGGCTGTGACCACTGCCATGAAGACTCATGGGGCCATGTCAATACCAAAGGGGAGAACTCTGAAGTGGTAGTGGTTGTCACCCACACGGAAGCAAAGGAACTTGTGGACTGGATGGATATCGATATGGAAGCATTCGTCCTTCATGTTGAGGGGGCTGCGAACCATGCCCCCTGGGAAAAGGAGGTGATGATTGATGTGAGTGTCACTATATGGAACATGGCCTTTCTGATGAAGTTGTTAAGTAAGCAGAGATCGAGGATAGGGCGGAGATCTCCTCCCTTCTTTAGGATGAGAAAAGTACGGGGAATAGAAACCCTTACCAATGAAGAGGGAAGGCACGGGTTCAATTGCACCTTTCATTAGGAGGGTACCTGCCTCACACTGCAGGAGGTTGCAATGAGAGAGACTTCCAGGAGGGAAGGGGGAGAAAGAGGGGAAGGTAAGGAACTTGATAAAATAGCCATATCTCACAATTTCCAATACCCAACGATCTGTGGTGATCTTGCCCCAGTGGTGGGCAAATAGGGCAAGATGGGCCTCAAAGGCGGTAAAGGGGGCTGAGGCAGTGACGAAGGGGCTTGCCAAAACGGCCTTTGATTGGTGCCATGGTATGGCAGAGTAGGTGACAGAGGCCGACGGTTGTGGATGCTGTGATCTGGGGTGCCATCGGGCAGGGTCCTGATACAGGGTGTACATGGGCTGGTACGATGCATAGGGGCATGGTCAGAAGGGTGACTTCTGTTGCTTCTGTAAATTCCTGGAGATGGGAGAGTCATTTGCAACTCCAAGGAGTGTAGGGACTCATCTGTCTTTGCCGAGAACAACTTATCCTCGTCAAAGGTGAGGTACTAGATGGTAGTCTGGATCTCCCTCAGGAAGCTGGAGAACTGCAGTCAGGCCTCCTTTTGCATGACTATGCCTGTGGCCAGGGAGCGGGAGGATGTGTCTGCCGCATCCATCACTGCTTGGAGGCTAACCTTGGCCGTCAAGTGACCTTCCTCCACCAGGGCTTGGAAACGCTGTTGCTTGTCCTGCAGGAGATGCTCCAAGAACTCTACTAGCTTGGCATAGTTTTAAAATCATACTTTGCTAGCAGAGCCTGGTAGTTTGATATGCAGAATTGCCGGGCTGCAGAGGAGTAAACTATGCATCCCAGGAGCTCTAGGTGCTTTGCCACCCTATCTGGAGGAGTGGAGGTGTGTGAGTGCTGCCTCGCCTGTTCCATCACTGCGTGCGCCACCAGCAAAGTGGGGAGGAGTCAGGGGAAGGAAATCAGCCTCCTTGGATGGCTGTGGGGGCGCAGGACATTGGTGTGTGCCAGACCGCCCGTGCAGTTTGAAGGATAGCTTTGTTTATGGAAAATGCAATGCAGGATGGCCCCCTAGGCTGGAGGATGTCTAGGAGCTGATGGTGTTGGTCCTGGACTTCTTCCAATGGGATGCCCAAATTTAGTGCCACCCTCTGCAACAGCTCCTGGTATTAGTGGTGGTTATCAGGAGACAAGAGGGTCAGGGGAATCAGTGCTTCATCCAGACAGGAGGCTGTTGTTAGGACTGGCTCCCTTGCGGTCTCTGCCTCCAGGTCTGAGCTGGACGGTTCTGGTGAAGAGGCTCAGATAGAAGGGTGCAAGGCATGACAAGACTGATATGGGTGGTGGTAAGCGTCCCACATTGGCCAGTGTGCCCATGGGGTCCACTGCTGGGGATACTGCAGGCCCCAAGAATACACATACCAATGCGGCGGGGTCGGCATATACCCTGCCTGGTGCGGTGGCCATACCTAGGAGTCCAAGCTATGCTGGGGGACCGGGGAGAATGATGATTCCTTCGCTGAAAAGCCCTTGGAGTCCAAAGAGATCTCGATGGTGGCAGCTGTCAATGAAGGTGGTCCTGCAACCATGGGGTGTGGTCTCCAGCCTAGGAAGACCCTGTAGGGGGGGCTGCGAAGCCGAAAGCAGCACCAAGGGGGGGGGGTATGGCAGGTCGAAGTGCACCGTGGGGAGCAAGTGTTCGGCTCATCCGGGTGTCCATGGCACGTCCTGCCGACTGCTGAAGCAGGGGTGTGTATGTGGTACAGAGCATGGGGACTCATGTTGCGGTGGAGATGCACAGCGTAGAGGGCTGTTCTGTGGTACGGCTAGTGCGGTAGCCAGCGCTACCTATGTTGCCTCCTTTTTAGCTTTACCCTCTGCATGGGGAAGCTTAGGAGGTGGCAGGTGCAGTCCATATGCAACGTCTACGTCTTGCCTGACATGGCGCAGCTCATAATGGGGACTTGCTGCGATGGCCATGAGAGCACTTGCAACTCTCCTGCTTGACCTTGTCCTGCGCCGTCGGATCTGGGAGGGAGGGAGGTGGGTAGAATGCTCACCACCAGTGAAGGGTGGTGCACTGCCGGTTCTGCTAGTCCAGGATCAGACTTCACAAGAGGCCGGAGAGCTTCCTCCATGAGGAACTTCCTGAGTCGCAGGAGACGAGCCTCATGGGTCTGCAGGGGAAAGGACTTACAGATGTCGCAGTGTGCAGCAAAATGCGCTTCTCATAGGTAGTATAAGCAATGGCAGTGCTCATCTCATGGAGAACGAATTGAGGGCATGAGTCACAGTTCTTAAGTCTTGGAATGCAGGGCATTGTCCCCCAACAAAGTCGGGGCGGCCCCTGAGCGGGGCAAGTAACTACAATAACTATAGACTATGTACAGAACTAATAAAAAAAACCTAGTTAACTAAATACAACGGACAGTCATTCTCGTAGAGATTACGAGCACGCGGAAGAGAAGATTCTGACTCCAACCACACAGCGCTATGAGGGAACTGAGGAGGCGTCGCCCCGCATGGCCTCATAGCCTTGCGTGCAACATATGTCGTGCATACAGGTCAACAGACTGCTTCTGAAAACTTCTGGCGCATGGCGCACCTGCGTTTGGAATACATACAGGGACCCTCACTAGAAGGAAAATAGATGTTCTTTACTTCCTGACACTTTGAATAGGGATTTTCCAATAGTCCATTCAATGCTATTGGAAAAACAGCAGGAAGTTAATTTAGGATTTGTCTTACCAACAGTTCATGGCAAGCTGTGGTGCAAATCTACCTCACGCTAGCTTGTAGACTACCACCAGCCTGTGTGGGCCCTGCTGCCATGCATGAACAATTCGGTGGTGCGTTTTAATCTCCCATTTCAAAGCAGGGTGGGTCAAAACACAGGGAAACTTTTAGTCTGTGGCAGTAGGTTCCACATTGACAGTTAGCGTGCAATGAGCTGGGAGGTAAGTCTACGTTGCGCTAGCCATCCACGTTCTACCTATCTATAGACAAGTTCTAAGGAACATATTAAAGCAAAAAAGAGCAGAGATACAAAGAGCGAGCACAGTAGTATTCATAGAATCATAGAATCTCAGGGTTGGAAGGGACCTCAGGAGGTCATCTAGTCCAACCCCCTGCTCAAAGCAGGACCAACCCCGACTAAATCATCCCAGCCAGGGCTTTGTCAAGCCTGACCTTAAAAACCTCTAAGGAAGGAGATTCCACCACCTCCCTAGGTAACCCATTCCAGTGCTTCACCACCCTACTAGTGAAAAAGTTTTTCCTAATATCCAACCTAAACCTCCCCCTCTGCAACTTGAGACCATTACTCCTTGTTCTGTCATCTTCTACCACTGAGAACAGTCTAGATCCATCCTCTTTGGAACCCCCTTTCAGGTAGTTGAAAGCAGCTATCAAATCCCCCCTCATTCTTCTCTTCTGCAGGCTAAACAATCCCAGTTCCCTCAGCCTCTCCTCCGAAGTCATGTGCTCCAGTCCCCTAATCATTTTTGTTGCCCTCCACTGGACTCTTTCCAATTTATCCACATCCTTCTTGTAGTGTGGGGCCCAAAACTGGACACAGTACTCCAAATGAGGCCTCACCAGTGCCGAATAGAGGGGAATAATCACGTCCCTCGATCTGCTGGAAATGCCTCTACTTATACAACCCAAAATGCCATTAGCCTTCTTGGCAACAAGGGCACACTGTTGACTCATATTCAGCTTTTCGTCCACCGTAATCCCTAGGTCCTTTTCTGCAGAACTGCTGCCCAGCCATTCGGTCCCTAGTCTGTAGCAGTGCATGGGATTCTTCCGTCCTAAGTGCAGGACTCTGCACTTGTCCTTGTTGAACCTCATCAGATTTCTTTTGGCCCAATCCTCTAATTTGTCTAGGTCCCTCTGTATCCTATCCCTACCCTCCAGCATATCAACCACTTCTCCCAGTTTAGTGTCATCTTAGTGCAAACTTTAGTGCAAACTTGCTAAGGGTGCAGTCCACACCATCTTCCAGATTGTTAATGAAGATATTGAACAAAACCGGCCCCAGCACCGACCCTTGGGGCACTCCACTTGATACCGGCTGCCAACTAGACATGGAACCATTGATCACTACCCGTTGAGCCCGACCATCTAGCCAGTTTTCTATCCACCTTACCGTCCATTCATCCAGCCCATACTTCTTTAACTTGCTGGCAAGAATACTGTGGGAGACTGTATCAAAAGCTTTGCTAAAGTCAAGAAATAGCACATCCACTGCTTTCCCCTCATCCACAGAGCCAGTTATCTCATCATAGAAGGCAATTAGGTTAGTCAGGCATGACGTGCCCTTGGTGAATCCATGCTGACTGTTCCTGATCATTTTCCCCTCCTTTAAGTGGTTCAGAATTGATTCCTTGAGGACCTGTTCCATGATTTTTCCAGGGACTGAGGTGAGACTGACTGGCTTGTAGTTCCCCGGATCTTCCTTCTTCCCTTTTTTAAAGATGGGCACTACATTAGCTTTTTTCCAGTCATCCGGGACCTCCCCCGATTGCCATGATTTTTCAAAGATAATGGCCAATGGCTCTGCAATCTCATCGGCCAACTCCTTTAGCACCCTCGGATGCAGTGCATCCGGCCCCATGGACTTGTGCTTGTCCAGCTTTTCTAAATAGTTCCGAACTATTTCTTTCTCCACAGAGGGCTGGTCACCTCCTCCCCATACCATGCTGCGGAGTGCAGCTGTCTGGAAGCTGACCTTGTCTGTGAAGACAGAGGCAAAAAAAGCATTGAGTACACTAGCTTTCTCCACATCCTCTGTCACTAGGTTCCCTCCCTCATTCAGCAAGGGGCCCACACTTTCCTTGACTTTCTTCTTGTTGCTAACATACCTGAAGAAACCCTTCTTGTTACTCCTAACATCTCCAGCTAGCTGCAACTCCAAGTGTGATTTGGCCTTCCTAATTTCACTCCTGCATGCCTGAACAATACTTTTATACTCCTCCCTGGTCATTAGTCCAATCTTCCACTTCTTGTAAGCTGCTTTTTTGTGTTTAAGACGAGCAAGGGATTTCACTGTTAAGCCAAGCTGGTCGCCTACCATATTTGCTTTTCTTCCTACACATCGGGATGGTTTGTTCCTGCAACCTCAATAAGGATTCTTTAAAATAAAGCCAGCTTTCCTCGACTCCTTTCCCTGTCATGTTATTCTCCCATGTTATTCAGCTACACTCCTTCAAAGTGCTCAAAGCAGCTATCACCATTTGCCCTATTTAAGATTATTACATTTTTTCATGAGGCAGCAACAAAGCTTGATAGCCTTACATCCGTGGTTCTCAACCCGTGGCCCAATCAGTACACAACCGCAGCCCAGGTGATGTTCTCAGGACCATACAGCTGGTGTGTATGTATGGATATCTTTTTTGTGTAGATTCGGCCCACATAACACATAGAAAGCTGCATATGCCGCCCACAATTGTAAATAGAACCACTACCTTACATGTACAGTACCTAGAGAATTAAGTACAGGAAACAGTCACCTTTAGGTTGGACTTTCACATGATTTCACAAACCTTCCAAGGTCTCTAAAGAGAAACACTTGAACAACACACTTGAAAAATAAATAACCATGTTTGAGGATATTTACCACTGAAACCACAGTTCTATAGCTGTCTTAGAGAAGAACTACTATGCTTAGAATTGCTACCATCACAGTTCCTGCATAGTTTGCCTTTAAGGGAAGATGATGTCAACTTTGCCTGAGAAAATCCTCCTTAAGTATCTTTTAGTTCTTCTTCGAGTGATTGCTCAGGTCTATTCCACAGTAGGTGTGCGTGTTCGCCACGTGCATCGGTGCCGGAAGTTTTTCCCTTAGCAGTATCCGTAGGGGGGAGCGCCGCTGCGACCCCTGGAGTGGCGCCGCTATAGCGCGCCATATAGGGGACTGCGCACTCCCCCCACCTTCAGTTCCTTCTTGCCCCCAGTGTAGGTGCGTCGGAACTTCTGCTCCAGCTTCATTGCTGCAGACTTTTTTCCTAGAACTTTGTTTGTTGTTCATTATTAGTGGTATCTTTAGTTAGTTTCTGAGTTAGTTTAGTTTAGTTAGTCTGGGCCGGGGCATGCCCCGGACCCCGGGCTTCAAATCGCGCGAGTCCTGCAGGCGCTCTATGCGTAGAAGCAACCCGCACTCGGATTGTCTCCGCTGCCTGGGTGAGTCCCACGTCAGCGCATGCTGCAAAATCTGCAGGTCCTTTAAACCAAGAACCAAAAAGGACAGAGACATTTGACTCCGGCCCCTCCTCATGGAGTCCGCGTTGGCTCCTACCCCGGTGGCCGGCACCGCTCACCGTCGCATGGGCAGAGGAAGGAACCGTCTACGCATCGTCATTGAGGCAAGGATAAGGGAGAGGCTCGACCTGTGTGCGGCAGCCGCAATTCTCCCACGGGCCCCATCGCTCCGACTCACGCAGAGCGGAGTAGCCCGGTTTCCTCGATGCAGGACTCTCCGGACGCCTGAATGCCTTCGACGCCGGAGGCCTTCCAGGCGGCCAGTGACTTGCTCACGCTCCAGGTCCCGGCAGTCCCGGCACCAGGGGTTCGTTCCAGAGGCAAGCCGCCATTGGGCTCCAGGCCGTCGACCCCAACCAGGCGCGAATCCCGGTCAAGGGATCGGTCGCGGGACCGCTCGCCCCTCAGCGCCCAGTCTGACCATAGCCTGCAGCCTCCGCAGTCACCGATGGTGAGGCTCTCGGGCAAGGTGCCATCGGATCAGAGCTCCGGGCACTGCTCTAGACTGAGCAGGGAGTCGCGACACGGCAGGCACCAGCTCTGTAGATGCTCCCGGTTGCGTCAGAGCTATCGCAGACGTTCCCGTCACGGCCGCCGATGCTCCCGCTCCAGCTCCCGTTCTTCGAGGCACCGGGAAGAGGACTCCCGTAAGAGGTCACCGACTCTGCACTGTCGTGGACATAGGCGTCGCAGCGTCTCAAGGAGCAGTAGCTCGAGACGGTACCGTACCTCGTCGTCGGAGTCCCGGTCCCGAGGTAGACGTCATCATCGGTGCCGTAGATCTTTCCGTTCCCATGACACCGACCGATCGGCGTTCACACCAGCAGTGAGCCACTCAAGGGCCTCCGTGTTCCAGCCTGACCAGCTGGTGCCACCGGTGCCGCAGCAGGGTCAGTGGTAAGGGGCTCCATGGCAGGGACAGTGGTGTCAGTGGACCCCTTGGCCCCCGGGACATGCCCAGCTGGATACTCGATCGGTTGCAGGGGCGTCCGAGGCTCCTTCGGCCACTATATCCAGGGCTCCTAGACCTAGATCTGTGGACCAAGGGTCCTCGGCATTGAATGTGGACTCCGAGCAAGGCGTCGAGCCCGCGGTGCCAGCAGATGCACTAAGCTCCGTACCAGCGTCCTCCCCCGTACCGGAGGACAAGGTCGCGGCCCCGCCACCCTCTGTACCGCAGGAGGACTACAGGGCCCACCAGGAGCTATTAAAGCGAGTTGCCTCGAACCTGCAGCTCCAAGCTGAGGAGATGGAAGTGCCCTCAGACTCGGTCTTCAATGTCCTTTCGTCCTCGGCACCGAGCAGAGTGGCGCTCCCGCTACATGAAGGGGTTGCCAATATTACAAAAGCCCTTTGGCATACGCCAGCCTCACTTGCGCCTATATCCAGAAAGGCAGAGTGCAAGTATTTCATCCCTACGAAAGGACACGAATTCTTGTACACCCACCCGGCTCCCAACTCCTTGGTCGTGGAATCCGTCAACCATAGGGAGCGCCAGGGTCAACTGGGTCCTACTCCTAAGAATAAGGACTCGAAAAGGCTGGACTCATTTGGAAGGAAGTTTTATTCGTCCTCGAGTTTCCAGCTCAGGGTGGCAAATCACCGGGCCCTCCTCAGTCGCTACAACTTTAACCTGTGGGGGTCCCTACAAAAATTCGAGCCCTCCCTTCCAGAGCGCGACCGCAAGGAGTTCAAGGCGCTGGTGGAGGAGGGGGCTGCTGCTGCAAAGGCTGCTCTACAGGCGGCATTGGATGCGGCGGACACGGCGGCGCGATCCATCGCCTCGGCGGTGTCCATGCGCAGGGCGTCGTGGCTCCTCCTGTCGGGGCTCCTCCTGTCGGGGCTGTTCTCGGAGGCGCAGTCGGTGATGCAGGATCTCCCGTTCAACGGCAAGGACCTGTTCGCGGAGCAAACGGACGTGAGACTTCATGAGATGAAGGACTCCTGTACCACCCTGCAAACTCGGGCTCTACGTCCCGCCGGCTAAGGAAAGGCCTAAGCCGCAGGCTCCCGCCCAGGAGTCCCAACCGCACTACGAGCCAGCCTACAAGAGGTCCAGACCACAAAAGAGGCAACCTCAATGGCAATCCCGCTCTGCCCCGCAGCCTGGGCCCTCCAGGGGCAAGCAGCAGGGCAAGCGGCGGTTTTGACTGGGGGCAGGAGGGTACCCGGGTGAACCCCGAGGACACCCTCCGACAAATAAAGTTGGGCTTCAGCAACCGCTTGCGTCCTTTCGCAATGGTCCCATATAACCTCGGACCGGTGGGTCCTGAGTACCATTGCCTGGGGCTACACGCTCCAGTTCGTGTCACCCCCGATCTCCCGACCCCCTCCCGGGCACGGCACGGTAGACCCATCACATCTACCCCTGCTGCAGCAAGAGGTGGGCCGGCTCCTTAGTCTCGGAGCCATAGAGGGAGTCCCAAGGGAATTCCAAGGGAAAGGGTTCTATTCCCGTTACTTCCTAATCCCGAAAGCAAAAGGGGGCCTCAGGCCTATCTTAGACCTGCGCGGTCTCAATCGGTTCATGGTCAAATACCGAATCCACATGGTCTCCCTGGTAAAGATTATACCTGCCTTGGACCCGGGCGACTGGTATGCGGCCCTGGACCTCCAGGATGCATACTTTCACATCCACATATTCGAAGGACACAGGCGCTTCCTTCGTTTCCTGGTTGGGCAAGACCACTACCAGTTTACGGTCCTCCCCTTTGGCCTGTCCACCGTACTTCGGGTGTTCACAAAGTGTATGGCGGTGGTGGCAGCCTCTCTCAGACGCAGAGGGGTCCAATTATTCCCGTACCTCGACGACTGGCTGCTCAAGGACAACTCGAGGTCGCAGGTGCAGAACCACCTGCAGCTGCTCTTGACTACCTGTGCCAATCTAGGCCTTCGCGTAAACGGGGCCAAGTCAACGTTGGTCCCGGTTTAGCGCATAGAGTTCATTGGTACTCTACTGGACGCGTCCAGGGCCAGGGCCTCTCTCCCCCGAGGCAGATTCCAGACCCTCAAAGGGCTCATAGCCACGGTCGCGGAGTCCCCCCTGACCATGGCCAGGACCTGCCTACAGCTCCTGGGCCACATGGCAGCGTGCATGTATGTGGTACGCCACGCCAGGCTTCAAATGAGGCCTCTCCAGCTTTGGCTGGCCTCAGAATTCTCCCAGGCTCGGGACGGTATGGACAAGGTCCTCACGGTACCGGGGCGGGTGCTAACCTCCCTTCAGTGGTGGACCGTCCCGACCAATATGTTGCAAGGGATCCCCTTCCAGGAACTGCCCGCGTCGCTAGACCTGGTGTCGGACACGTCAGACTTGGGCTGGGGAGCCCATGTAGGGAACGCCCAAACCCAGGGACTGTGGTCGGCCACAGAGCTATCCCTACACATAAATGTCAAGGAGCTCAGGGCAGTCCGCTTGGCCTGTGTGGCGTTCAGCTCCCGGCTCAGTGACAAAACGATCAGGGTCCTTACAGACAACACGGCCGCGATGTTTTACATCAACAGGCAGGGAGGGACGAGGTCCTCGGCTCTCTGCCAGGAAGCCCTCAGCCTGTGTAAGTTCTGTATAGCCCACAACATCTCCTTCAGGGCTTTCCACCTGCTGGGCGTCAACAACTCCCAGGCCTATCGCCTGAGCAGGGTCTTCTCCTCCCAACATGAGTGGTCCCTCCACACGGAGGTCACGGGTCAGCTCTTCCGAGCCTGGGGCACTCCCCAAGTAGACCTGTTTGCGACTCGACAGAACCGACGTTGCCACCGGTTCTGCTCCAGGGGAGGGCTGCAGAAGGATGCACTCTCCGATGCCTTCCTCCTGTCGTGGTCGGGCCAGCTCTTCTATGCGTTCCCTCCCTTTCCCCTCATAGACAAGGTCCTGGAAAAGGTAAAGAGAGACAGGGCGTGCATCCTGCTGATCGCCCCAGCTTGGGCCAGACAGCACTGGTACGGGACTCTCCTAGGGTTGCTGGCGGCCCCTCCGCGTTCGCTACCACTCTGACCGGACCTCCTGTCCCAGGATCGGGGCCGCCTCCTTCACCCCAACCTAGCCTCCCTCCACCTGACAGCGTGGCTGCTCAGTGGTTAGACGCGGAGGAGACTCTGTGTTCAGAAGGAGTCAGGAGCATCCTCCTGGAAAGCAGGAAACCCTCCACTCGCCGGGCATACCTGGCGAAGTGGGCCAGGTTCTCTAGGTGGGCGGGCGAGCGGGGTACCTCCCCGAGGGGCCCCACTCCAGGTTATCCTCAATTACCTCCTCCACCTTAGAACGCAAGGTCTGGCTCCCTCCTCCGTCAGGGTGCACCTGGCGGCTATATCGGCGTTCCACCTGCCGGTCCAGGGCTGCTCGGTCTTCTCGCATGCCATGACCGGACGCTTCCTCAAGGGCTTGGACCGGTCCTTCCCGTATGCCAGGACCCCTGTCCCACAGTGGGACCTGAATTTGGTGTTATCTCGCCTCACGGGGCCCCCGTTCGAGCCCCTGGCCACATGCTCCTGGTCTCACCTCTTCTGGAAGGTAGCGTTCCTCGTGGCCATTACGTCCGCCCGACGGGTGTCGGAGCTCAGGGCCTTGACCTCAGACCCCCCCTTTATGGTCTTCTACAGGACAAGGTCCAGCTCCGGCCACACCCGGCTTTCCTTCCCAAAGTGGTCTCCGCTTTTCACATGAACCAGGATATTTTTCTCCCTGTCCTCTGCCCAAAGCCGCATGCCTCGGGCGAGGAGCGCCGCCTCCATACGTTGGACGTGCGCAGGGCGCTGGCTTTCTACTTGGAACGGACTAAGCCGTTCCGTAGGTCCCTGCAACTCTTTGTTGCCTCAGCTGAGCGTTTGAGGGGTCAGCCAATCTCTACCCAGAGGCTTTCCCGGTGGATCACTTCGTGCATTCACACATGCCACGAGTTAGCGAAGGTCCCCTCACCGCCTATCGTGAGGGCGCACTCGACCAGGGCGCAAGCCTCATCGGCTGCCTTTGTAGCCCATGTCCCTATCCAGGACATCTGTAGGGCCGCTACCTGGACCTCGGTTCACACGTTCCACTCGCATTATGCGATCGTCTCCCAGGCTAGGGATGACACTGGCTTTGGTAGAGCGGTGCTCCAGCCAGACAAGGTGTGAACTCCTACCCACCTCCATGACGTATTGCTTGGAATCACCTACTGTGGAATAGACCTGAGCAACACATCTCGAAGAACGCCAGTTACGGAACAGGTAACTGTCCTTTTCACTTGCAGGATCAGGAAGATGGCAGCTCAAGAGCCTTGTACTAAGACTGGTTGAAAGCCTCTGTTGCTTTCATTATGTGGTAACATCTTACATTCTTCTTGCAGATTCTGAGACCGGCCGTGGTGGTCTATCTAAGCTGTGACATTTTATATATCTGCCTTCGGTGGGTTGGATAACTAGTTAAGGACTCATCTCACTGAGGCCTACTCTTCTCTCAAGGCTTGTTTACATGGCATAGGAAAGTTCATTAGAAGTGTGTGACTTGTAGAGCACACTAAATGCTCCATGTGGAGCCTGCTGCCACTAACTGAAAAGATAGCTAGTTTGTGCTAATGTAGAAGAAGGTGTCTTTTACATCACACCTGCAGAGTCTTCATGGGGCAGTCAGAGCACTCTATAAATCACACTCCTCTGATGCACTTTACTGAGTCATGTAGACAAGCCCCCAGTATATTATCTGCTTCCTCTTCAAGGGTCTGGGCCTTTGGATAAACTAGGAGAGTCTGAGATTGACTTTCATTATAGCAGCTGTAAACTATCCAGTGGACGGTGTTTTTCTTGTTCTTCCAGAGGAAAGGTTATGGACATTCAAAGAGCAATTACTATGACAAGGCCGCAGCCCTGGAACTCAATTCCTTTCTGAAGCTTGTAGGATTGATTGGCTGCACTTACTATGTTTACTAGACTAAGGGTAGGTCTACACTTACCCGCTGCGTCGGAGGTGACCAATCGATCTTCTGGGATCGATTTATCACGTCTTGTCTAGACGTGATAAATCGATCCCGAAAGTGCGCAATGTCAACAACAGTACTCCTGCTCGCCGCGAGGAGTAAGCACTGTTGACGGGGGAGCCTGCCCGCCACGTGTGGACCCGCGGTAAGTGCTTTGAAGATCGAACTAAGATACTTCGACTTCAGCTACGTTATTAACGTAGCTGAAGTTGCGTATTTTAGTTTGACACGGGGGGTTAGTGTAGACCAGCCCTAAGACGATGAGCACTCTATAGTAATATGCACTAATTACTACCCGGAACGTAAGGGCATACTCAGCCAGACTTAGATTCAGGAATTTTTACTATGCTGAACACTGCCTTCTAATAGTTATAAGGGACAAGAAGGGTTTTGTTAAGATGGGGATCTGAGCTATGCCTACCCAGAGCTCACGCTGTGTGGAAATTCAGAAAATCAAACCCTCTGATTACAACCTTCACGCTACAGCTGCCATTGGATAATTCACTCAAGAGTTGTGGTTCCTTTGCACTCTTACAGAACATGAAAGTTGGTAGCCAAAAACTGAAACCTCAGAAGCAGGAAATAACAAAACAAAAATATCAGAAAACCAGGAAATGCAGGTTAGGCGCATGTCCTTCTAAAGTCTGATTCCAAATCAATGATGTATCTATTCTGGACTGGGATATGTTGTATTCTATGCTCCTGAGTAACAAATCTTTGTTCCCAATCCTGTGCTGATCTTCCTTGACACAATTTCAAGGAATTCATATCAGTAGAAACGTTACACAACTTTCAACCTTTACTAGAGAATCAGTAATTCAGTGAAGCCTGCATTAAGGCCCCCCAACAAAAGAAAAAAAAAGGGCAAGTGGACTGTAGAGGAGACTGCCTTACAATGCCCCATCTCACCTTACGCTACATGGAAAGTTTCTCCTGATCCATTTCACACAGAACTGTGCCTCTTCAGCTACATATTTTTTTGTTTTGTTAAAGCAGCTGTCTCCAACTCAGTATAAAATGAAGCCTATGAACTATTCGTGCTTGAAAATGTGATGGCACTTTAAAACAAAGTCTCAGGATGAAATGCTAATCTTCAGAGACAGTGCTCAAAGTGTGTGGGGGTGGGGGGAAAGAGGGGGAGGGAAGAGGGGAAAGGAGAAACGACCCACTACAACCTAAGTTTATCTTTAGAAAAGTCTGCCCAGAGTAATGTGCAAGAAGTTTTCCCTTTTTTATAACTTCAAATCAAGAGATAGTCATTTGACAATTATACTAGAAGTAAAATGTAGTTAATGGTGGCATCTGTGCAGTAAAAGCTAAAGAGCATAAATACCCTCAGTTTGCATGGCAATAACAAGATCATTTATGGGAAAAGTTTCACTTCGGGTTTACTTGAAACTTTGTTATTGGATTCTGTAATGGGTTATTCTGAAACACCTCATGTGCAGAAATCACATACACACACCTCGATGGATGAAAAAGACAGCACAGCCTTTTTCCAGGCAGAAGGTGCTAGGAAATTCCATCTTGGCTTGTGTTTTAAGATTTATTGGGTTAGAGAAGGGTTTGAAAAATAGCAAAATGTTCAGGCTATGAGAAACCACCGCAACATGAAACTTGATCTACATCTCTCCATAAAAGCACTGAAAGAAAACTGTTGTTGGAACTTCAAGTCAACTCTTCCTAAGTTTTTCCACTGCTTTAATGTAAACACCTTGTTGTGTGTCTTGGGTTACATTTGTTGAGGTATAGAGAACAACACTGCCAGACCCATCTGCCACTTTTATTGCTCTAGATACTTAGATTAATGATGACACACACAGTTGAGGAAGAAGGCTGCAGCATAGAAAGACATTCAGAAATCTTAAACTAGATGAAAGAACAATGAAACTAGGACCAGAACATGAGGAGATACCAAAGAGTTCTAGTAATGGTATTGGTGGGTTTGTGTGGTGACAGTGGCATTGGTTTGGCAGGACCATATGCCCTAGGATGCTACCACTAGCTAAGGCATTAAAGTTTGGGATCATGTAAAGGAATAGTACAAATGTGCTAGGACATGAGACAGGGACATTAATGTAGCTGTTTGGGGGTTTCGTTTTATTCTGTTTAGTGCTTGGACACTCACTTTAATTTTTGCACAGTCTGTGGTGTTTACCTTACACACAATGTTGACCTGACAACCGTAGCTGCTTTTAGGTGCCATCTTTAGTGGAGGAGGGCAAGAAAAGTGTCCCATGGACAAGCCTCATTCACCCACTTACCCCACTCACTGCTTGTTATCTCATGCCTGCTCAGCCTCTCCCATGCCCCTTTGCCCTTAAATCAACTCCCACTTATGTCTCTGTCTTGGCTCCCTCTTAGGAGGCTTTGTGGAGGGGGCCAGAGGAAGGAGAGAGGAGGCCCAGCAGCCATTCCCCCATCCTCTTCTGGGGAGGCTGGTATCGTTGCATTCTTTGAGGGTGCTGGAAGGGGGTCACCATCCCTTCCAATCCATTTGGGCAGTTGCCACCATTTTCAAGAGAGAGACCACTGGGCTTCCCAGCCTCAGGGAGCCCAGGCCCATCAGGCTCACTGAGCACCTTCCCATCCCCTTTTATAGGCAGGGGCCAAGGAAATAATGCTCCTTAGAGGGATGGGTTTCTTTGCAATAGGGGGATCTCCACACCATGAGCAGGGAAAGCCCAGTGGGTGACGCACAGAGAAACTCTGCCCACTCAGGGGATTTCTTAGCTGGGAATGATCCAAAACAAATTAATTACAGATCCTGCCAGCATAAGAGACATCCTGCCTATTACGGAGTGGTCTGCTCTTCCCAAAACTCCCTGCTAACCCCACCTCTCCACAGACTCTCACTTCCTAAACCCTATGCTGCCTCTGTGAATTCCAATGCCACCCATTCAACACAGCCAATATCCTCCCCCCCACTGCTACCGCAGCCTCCCCTGCATTCTTGATTGCTGAACATTTGCTGTTTTCCAGTTTCCCCCTACCCAACAACCCTCTAACCACACTATCTGCAAACTTGTGCTGCACACTACACCATCTCCACTAAATACTTACATAGCCCACCAGCCACTGCTGCCTCCAGTCTTTCCAAGCCCCCATTCACAACCGGCAGTCCCCGCTAGTCTTGTTTTCCCCATGCTTATAGCCATCACTATATGTTCTCTTGCCTACTGATCTTGGCTGCACTATTCTTCCCCGTGCCTCTGCCCAATCATACCCTGAACTTTTTCATTCAGCCACTTACAGATGCACTTACAGATCTGTAACCTCTACATCCAATTCCCTTTCTGGGAAGATATACTCTCTCTAAATATATGTGCACTAGAGAAACTCAATAGTGTGTTATTTGTACGTGTGAACGGTGCCTTGTGCAGAGGATATGGATGTGTGCATTGTGGGTGGCTACATGTTGGAAGTGAAAGGGATTTTGTTGTGTCAATGAGAATTCTGAGTGTATCTGCTCGGTTGTAATATCTGAGTGGTGAGATACGTGAACTGAGTTTGGTCTGGATGCGTGTGATGCCCTAACTGCTGACTTCCTGGATTTTAGTGACTCTGTTGATAGGAAATGCACTTGAACAATCTTATCTGTACGTTTTGTGGGCACTTTTATTATGTTTACCATAGACCAGAGAACATGTGATGAATATATATACACAGGATATATATACACAGGAGCGGCTCTAAACATTTTGCCGCCCCAAGCAGTCACCGCGGCCCCGCCTCCGACGCACACAGACGTTCCGGGGCCCCCTGACGCAGGCAGTCCAAGTCCCGCAGCGGCAAGGGAAGAGTGGTGGACCTGCCGCCCCGTTGCCGTTGCGGCAGACGAGAATGGGGCGGCAATCCGAGTCCTGCGGCGGCAATTCAGCGGCGGGAAGAGCAGACCTGCCGCCAAATTGCCGCTGCAGGACTCGGACTGCCGCCCTATTCTCGATGCCGCCCCAAGCACCAGCTTGGAAAGCTGGTGCCTGGAGCCGGCCCTGTGTGTATATATATATATATATATATGTATGTGTATGTATTATTTCTGTTACATATCTTTGAAACTTTTAATTTGACCTTTAGCAGTTATCTAAATAGGTTCTTCGGCATTAAAGATACTTCAGATATGTTTCAGCTTTGCTTGTCTAAAGCTAGACAACGCATTATTGACATTGGCCAACATTATCAAAGTAAGAGTCTAATGTTATGCTCTTAAATCCATATTTTTCCCCCACAAGGGCGGGATTTTCAGAAGTGCCTTAGAAACACAAATCCTGCTGTCTTCAATATACACCTACATGTGGATTTAGGAGCCTAATGTTTAGCTGTTTAGCTTTGGAGAAACAAAGCTCAAACATTTCACACATAACTTGGATTCAAGGGAACCCATTTAGACCACTGCTAAAGATCAAATTAAAAGTTTCAAATATGTATAATATAAATAATACCTAACACAGTTACATAGGAACACTCTAGAGCATCTAGAAGTCAACGACTTACTCAAATGCTTATCTCTTTTACCAACAGAATTTTCTCCGATAAAAGATATTATCTCACCTACCTCTCACTAATGAGTTACTTAGGTGCTTTTGAAAATCCCTCCAAATATAGACTTAGAACCTTTTAAGGAAGCTTAGGGTCATATTTTAGAAAAATTTGACAACTGTAATAGAAGAAAAATCTAAGGCAGATTATAATAAATAGAGGCTAGATTAACAATATTATTGTTATAATTTATTGGTAGACAATTTAATATCTTTTTTTTAAAAACAGCAATTAAATGTTTATGACTCACTTCTACTGTGATGCCTATGGGGAACTGTCACCAGATAACAGCTAGGCAGATGGCCAATAGGGACTTCTGATATTTATCTGGCCCATGCAAAAACATATTCTTATTACAGTTTCCATCATCCTCCCTCCCCCATTCCATCAGAATATTTTTACACTCACTGCTGAATCCTGTCTTAATTACACTGCTTAATTACATTAATTACTCTTTGGTGCAGAGCCAGTCTTTTAGTGTTATATCATGCTAGGCACAATGGAGCCCTGACCCTGACTGGGGCCTCCAGGCACTCTCACAATACAAATAATAATAAATCATCATCATAATATAAAAACACATCATCTAAATGCTGGACAGAAGGAAGCTGTGTTCATTCATGCCCCTTCCCCCACCCAGAAGTAACTTAGACCTTTTCAGATGTAAGGTGGTTCTGATAATTACTGTATGTGTGTATCAATATTCCTATTTGTAGCCATGGTCCTGTTTTACAGCCATCAATGTTATTACCCAGCAGGAAGTTCCAGTGCACGATCCTTTGCTATCAGGACTCCTACCTAAACTCATCAAATATTTCTTCTGAGTGGGGGTTAAACCAGAGGGAAGATCAAGAGGAAACATGACATACAGTTGACACAAAACAAAGGGAAGAGGAAACAAAGATAAAACACAGAAAATAAATTAGACGAGGAGGAGAAATGAGGAAACAGAAGCAACTAACTGGAAGTGAGACAGCTAAAGGAAATGTCCTTATCCATCCGGACTTAACAGGGATAAGTATTTTCCCAAAACGATGTTACTTTTTATTTGCTGCTTTCTCTGTTTGTCAGCCTCTCTATGGGTCATTAATTTGTTCCCTGTCTGACTGTTCTACCATTAATGGTGCGCAAGACATCCCATAGACAGTCCTCATGCATTTGAGATGAAGGCAGCAAGATAGCAGAAGCAGGCAGGAACAGCTTGCTTATTTGGCAGTAAAAAGACAGAGGAGCTGGCAGTCAAACAGAGAACAAACAGGATATAGCAAATTACAGGGTTCTCCTTCTAGCTTTTTTCACTAAATAAATGTTTTCTGCAATGCACAGATGCCCTCTTGGGAAAATAACTCCTAACAATTGCCATGGCTTGTTTGCTTCCTGAGCTAAGCATTTACCTTTTATTCTACACCCTTCCCCTTACACACCTTCTGCCATAAAGAAAATGTGATAATCTTGTGTAATGTGCCCACATCTGCTCATTGACACTTCCAAATATCCCCAAAATATCTTTCCCCCCACCACCCAAGAGGTTATACTGAGATTTTCCTGAAGAGTAGAACAATTATGTAATTCACAATTCAAACTAATCTCCACATGCAGGACTAATATATAACTACAGAAAGTGAACACGCACTTTTGCACAGTATTTCCACTTGTGACTGATCTCCATGTACATGCACATACATTGTGTGACAAGTATTACTGAGTTAAAGGGGCTGTAAGTGATTTAGAATAGCTGCAGAATCAATAAAAGGCACACATTTTCAAGCACTGCACATTTTTATGCACAGTATATTTGCTATTGTCAGGATGTATATACCTTCAAATCTTTCTAGTCTTCCTGCATTTCTCTCTTTCATATTTCAGTTTTGTATTCCATTTTAGGACTTTACTATGCAGTTGTATAGTTGTAAATCTGCAATGGTTAGATAAAGAGGACCCATTCTAGCATTAGTATGGACAAGTTCTATATGTAATGTGCATGATTCCATGTAACAGATGAATGTTGCCATCATCTTCCCATTTCAGCAGATAATTTCTTGGAATAAGGCTTGCTAATTATAATATGTGACCCAATTGCTTTAATCAGTCCTTTTAACAATCTCTCTTGATCGGTAGATATAGATGCAACATATGCTGTATATGACGTGAAAGTGTTTGAGAGGAAAATCAGTCCGAAAAGAACACTGTGCAGCAATATGAGAATCTGTTGAAGTCTTGTAAAAATAAAAGCGAAAGGACTAATAAAACAGAAAGATGTGACTTGCTTTCCCAGACTATCTCCCTTATTGCAATGAAACAGAAATAAACCAGGTGTCTGCCATAACTCACCTTATATCTTTTTTTACATCCAGGAACAGGACAGGCAAAAGGCTTCTCATCCCCTCCATTCATACACATTGAACTGAGGATAGCTTCCGAGCTGATGGCGCTTTCTGTGGTCCAGGACTCGTCACTGTCTGATTCTTCATAGTCTACTTCTTCCTCATCATATTCGCTACCTAAGAAACCAGGGTATTTCACAAGAATAAAGTGAAATCATTGCAACACAATTCATTTTTATTTCATTGTCCCCAGTCCTTATAACTCACCTACACCCTTCTTATTTACAATGCAGGAAGACAGGTACTTTTAATCACATAAAATGTCCTGGCTATAGCTACTACTTCATAAAAATAGCCACAGTACCTTTCTTAAGTAGCAATAAGAGAGCTGATAATATATTTTCATAAACAATCAACCATAGTGGCATTAAAGATTCAACAAGGGATTGATTACAAACTCAATTTCACTACTTTTCTAATAAAAGAGCCCCTCTCTGTTCCAAACCCCACCTAGAAAACAGATAATTTTCTCTAACCTAAAGCTGGGTTTTTTTTAGGGCTTTTCCTTTACACGATACAATACTGAAGAGCATAATTTGACAGATCATTAACAGTGTAAAATAATGCGTTGACAAGTCCTAATGCATTTACTAGCCCATTGGAATTAAATGGAATTACAGCACAACATTAATAAGAATTATAGTATAGCAATTATAGTTGTGAAATTCATTCCCTCAGGTTTAGGGATAAATGGCTGCCTTGACCCCATTCTGTTCAAGATATGCTACAGCAGTCATTGGAGCACCTGCTCCTGAGGTTTTTAATTTTTTTAAAAATTCCAATAACCCAATAAAAAAGTCTGAAGAAGTTGTTAAATGCAAAACAAGGGAAAGTAGAAAGGCAGAATTTCAACAATAATGATAAGTACAATAAAAAAGGAGAGTCCCAGCTGATAAAAGCAGCAAATATATCCCGAGAGAGGAGGAGGGAACTTTTTCTGGAGAGACTTGTAGGGTGTGTGCAGCTTGCACGAGGTGCTGTGGGAAATGGCAACTCCCCTTTTCTCTTGCTTTTGTCCCTGCCCTGGCAAGAGGGGATGATTTAGCTCCAACTGTTGGAATCATTTCAGCAGTTTCAGACTCAGCCTTATGAGTTTTATACAACTATTTGGGTTGCTTCCCTCTTTATGCACTTTGCATACGTGTCTGTAAGCAGCTTTTTATTCTGTGGCAACAATGCAGATGGTCTCCAGATTCTGAAGAAGCTGCAAGGAAATACACTTCACAAAGAAAACCCATGTTTCAGCATGTAATGGAGTCTTCACTTTTTGTTGCATGTGAAATTAAATATGCCCTGTATTCTATTAAATTATCTATCCCTTCTTGAGCTCTCACTTTCCCTGCCCTAACTTTCCTAATCAGTTACTCTTTACTTATGAGTAAATATGTATGTTAGCTGGTAGCTGTAAAGTACTTATGATGTGGAGCAATAATCAGATATTTTACATTAGGTCACATGTCAGGCTGTACTACTTTTTTTCCCTATGGTTTTCATTCTTTCAGGGTGGAGTGGAGATGAGGGGAGACAGATTGTTGTTTCCCATCATTAGCATGCGTGTGTACACACACACACACTCTCTCTCTCCCCCCGTGATGAGCATAACATCTGGAAAACTCACCATTATTGACTGATATTTATCCCACACAGATTGATTGAAAGTCAAAATGAGCATTATTGACTTAAAATATTTTTGAACCATAGGAACAGATAACCTAAAATGAAGTTAAGGGTTCTTATAGTTTAATTAACTAATACAAATATTTAGGCAAAACCACTTCTATGATTTCCTGCCTTTGATTACATCTTGGTGGAAAAAATTCCTCAAGGTACTCCTTTCAAGCTTTTTAGCTCATCTTGGTTTTTCAAACAAATGTATCAGATAAAGCTACAGTACATAAATGTATGTGCTTGTAGGATTATACAATATGTAAGAACTCTTTGACACTGACACCCCTTCAACCACTAAACTCCTGCCAACTTCCTCAATCAAAGGAAATGAATAAAATCTTAAGGGAAAAAAAATCTACTGCAAAGAGAACTTCAACCCCCAAAAGAAAAAAGTTCTAGAGACTCCCTGAAGTCCACTTGGAATATAACTATTGTTGTTGATTCTACGTGGAAGATACCCCAGACTAGATTCACCTATGGCACCGCAACTCCCAGTTCCTAGTGGCCCTGCTACTAGTGGAATTCACAGTCCTGAATTAGGCACCCAGGCTCCTCAGACATTAAACAGGGAGAGTGAGGTGCCTAAGAAAGGAATTCTTAGAACTGAGCAAACTGAGTGAGGAGCCCTCTAAGCCAGCCAGCAGTGAAATACAAAAGAAAGGGGAGGGCGGGGCTTAGAGACCAGCTCCTTAAAGGTACTTAGGCACCTAATCTCACTGATCTGGACCTTAGGTGCCAGACTGATGGGCCACAGGGAGGTGCCTCCCTCTGCCAAGAGTCGTAGCTGAGAACCCTCTCCAGGACTGTAGTGAGGAACCCAACTCAAGTCAGCCCTTTCTCACAAACAGGTGCCTCTTCCCCACTACAGCCAATAACCCAGTGATTGGGGCACCTGCCTGAGACCTGGGTTCAAGTCCCCGCTCCAAATCAGACAGAGCAGAGATTTGAAAACATGTCTCCCACCTGCCATAGAAATCACAGAAATGTAGGGCAAGTAGGGACTTCGAGGTCACTTAGTCCATTCCCCCACATTGAAGAAGAAGTAAGTACACCCAGACCATCCTTGACAGCTTTATCTGGTTTTAAAAACCTCCAGGGAAGGGGATTCCACAACCTCCCTGGGTAACCTGTGCCAGTACTTAACTATCCTTACAGTTGGAAGTTTTTCTTAATACCAACTTAAATCTCCCTTGCCACAAACAAGGCCAAAACTGAACAAAATACTCCAGTGCTGAATAGAGTGGAACAATGTCTTACATACGATAGCCCTCTTAATACATCCCAGAATGGCACATGCCTTTTTTGCAACAGGATCAAATTGTTGGCTCATATTCAATTTGTGATCCACTATAATCCCCCGATCCTTTTCTTCAGCACCATTGCCTAGCCCAGCTAGTCCCCATTTTGTATCTATGCATTTGATTTTTCCTTCCTACTTGCAGTACTCTGCATTTCTTCTTTACTGAATCTCATCTTACTGATTTCAGACCAATTCTCCAATTTATCAAGTCATTTTGAATTCTAATTCTGTCCTCCAAAGTGCTTACAGCCCCTCCCAAGTTAATAAAAAGAACGAGGAGTACTTGTGGCACCTTAGAGAATAACAAATTTATTTGGGCATAAACTTTCTATGCATCTGATGAAGTGGGTTCTAACCCACGAAAGCTTATGCCCAAATAAATGTGTTAGTCTCTAAGGTGCCACTTGTGCTCCTCGTTCTTTTTGCAGATACAGACTAACACGGCTACCACTCTGAAACCTGTCCCAGGTTAGTGTCATCCTCAACTTTTACAAGTGATCTCTTTACTCCATCATCCAAGTTGTTAATGCAAATATTGAATAGTACCAGGCTCAGGACAGACACTGCTGGACCCCACTTGACATGTCCTTCCAGTCTGACAGTGAACCACTGATAACCAATCCCTGAGAATGGTTCTTCAATTAGTTGTGCACCCATCTTATAGTAATTTCATCTAGTTCCCCAATTTCCTTGTGAGGATGTTATGTAGGACTGTATCAAAGGCCATACTAAAGTCAAGATATATCATGTTTACTGGTTCTCCCCATCCATTAGACTGGTTACCCGTCAAAGAAGGAAATTTTGTTTTAAACCAAGACTTAACTCTAGGGAGTTTGAAAGTTAGAAGTACTATTCCACATATGAACTGGCAGGTAAATATAATAATTCAAGTGTGTTGCTATCAATATGGAATATTTTACAGACATATTATTTTACTCTGAGTTGGAGCCTCAGGGTCCATTGTGATGCTAATCCCATGGAACTGAATTATTCATTAAAAAAACCCAATCTATTTAAGCAGATTCTGGTCTAAATGAAATGTATTAAAATATTTCTAGCAATACAAATGTATCCTTTAAATAATTAATGTTGTTTCAGTTGCCTTAGAAAAATAACATCCATGTAGTCAGTATTTTAACCGTTTCCCCCTCAGAATTTCATTTCCTCACTTGTCAGCAGCTAAGAGCAGCAGCCCAAGAGGTGCCTTGTCAGCGTTGCCAATTGTGTGAAAATAAATCAGGTTTTTTTACACATATAGGTTGGCTTTGCCACAGTAAACAGGCCTTAGATGAAGTAGTTTGAGTCTTAAGAATCCCAGCTTTGTGCAGTCTTTCCTACGCCGGCCAGGATTCCATTGCACTCAGTTACCGCCTCAGGTGTACCAAATGCAATTTGATCCACCGACTCCTGCTTGCTCCTTTTGGGCAGTTTGCCAGCATACAGCAGTGGGCTGAAGGGCACGCACACAGCAGTGCACTTTGATCAAGATACAGTTTTTGATCTCTGCTGGTATTTTACAATAATATATATACACATATATAAAAAAAAGGAGGGGGGGAATTCAGTACATAAATATTTGCCCTCAGTCAGACCACAGGTTGTTACACTTGTCTGATTCAGACATGTAAAAGGGCCCAGAGACTTAGTTAGCCCTTCAGGGCTAGAATATTGTCTTGCACACAGAAAACTGAATGTTCTTTCTAGCAAAATTGTTAGTGGAACATGCGTGTTAGTGGGCTTACCATTTCTCCTACTGCTTAGATGGGAAGGCTGATCAATCATTCCTGAGATCAGAACCCCAAACCAAAATATTAGGAATAGACTTCAAAAATCTAGATAGAAAAAAACATGCATGCATTTCCCCAAATTAGGTGCCCTAAATACTTGGAGGAGGGAGGGGAAATGTTGACAGAAAAGTACATTGTTTGAACAAGATGTTATACAAAATGACAATAATATTATTGCAACTTAAAGCTAGTTATGTAACTAGCAAGCAAATTATCTTCCTTGCCTCTTACTCTAATTTACCATTCTCTTCTCGGAACTCCTCCACTGGTCCCCTGCTTTTCACTGCTTTAGTCCCTTTGCTATCATTTTCAAGACCCTAGGTAGCTCCACCTTATCCTACACCTCCAACCTTGTTTATTATTGTTTCTCTCTCTCCTAGACCCACCCATGAGGCCAGCCTGAAATAATAACGAACCATTGGTAATATTTAAAGTCCTATTCATTTGTTTCTCCTCCAGCTGGCTTCATGCCATCTCTTATGCCTCACCTTTTGCATGCAATGCTTTCACAATTCTGGCCCACAAAGCCACTTCCCCTCTCTTCATTCAAATCTCTCCATAGATTAACCTCCTCCATGCTCCCCACAATAAGTGAGCCAGTAATAGAATAGGTCTTTTTGGTTTATTTTAAACTAAATCCTTCTACTGAACTCTCTCTGCTATGCTGTGACTGTCTGGGGGTAAGAAAGTGGCTCCATGCTGCTGCCTCTCTGCGGGAACCCCTGCCCCACTCCAAGCAGAGGGTGGGATCACAGCAGAGGGAAAGAAGCATGAAGGCCTCATGCTATGCTGTGTTTAGGACCCCAGATTGCCTTGTCCCAACCAGGTGTATGAATGAATATAATATAGACAAACCATCCTCATCATGCCGTATAATACATGTGATCCACTCACCAAGCCATTTTTCATTGACAACACAAGTCCCCCTTTCATTGAAACTAATCATAAATGACACTTTATGTCCTGGGAAAGCTCAAACTAACATTAAAATACCAGTTGCTAGGAGGGAAGAAAAAAAATTATACTGGGTCACAAAATACTGTGAAATATGCTGACAAATTACTTCATTTCTGACATTTACAATTAAAAAAAAAAGAAAGTTAAAAACAGCCTGTGCCCTAAATATTTTGATTTGTTGAAATAAAACACATATGTGAGAAAAGAAGATCTATGATTATTGCCTGTATAGTAAAATGTCTTTGGAGCATGCTAAAAAGGGGCAGAATACCATAAGGTCCTGATTCTGCTCTTGTTAAGGTCAACAGGCGTGTTGCTATTAACTTCAGTGGAAGCAGGACGGGGCCACAAGCCACTGTCTGAATTCTTTATGAAAAGTCTACCATTTCTCCTTTTTCCAATCGATGGAATCCATAACTTGCATTGCTTAGGAGGGAGATATTGATCATGTCACAGGGACTAAATCATCATGGAGTCAATACTGCAGGCCAGTTTCTCAGATGCACTGCTGTAAATCTGGAAAAAACAATTTACTTTTGTGGAATTTACTGTGTATTTACACTGCTGTAACTTGGGCCAAAATCTGTCCCTCCATGTGTGTGATTTATTATGTCTTTTTCTCAACTGAGTAAAACAGTATGTCTGCACTGCAACTGAAAGTGTGATTGCAGCTTGGGCAGGCATACCTACGTTAGCTTTAATCTAGTGCGCGCGCACACACACACACAGCAGTGAAGATGTGGTTGGGGTGGGCTTCAGCGCAGGCTAGCAATGGGAGTATCTATTCAGGGTCCTTGCACAGGCTTGTACAGCCTGAAACCCATGCTGCTGCATCTTCACTGCTATGTTTAGCCAGGCTAGGTAGATTAAAGCTAATCTTCTGTAATGCCTTTAATTGCAGCGTAGATATACCCTAAGTAAGAAGTTTCCAGCTGGTGCACATCATTTGTGATTATCCAACGGGTACAGTTTGGCCTCCCATTCATATCTAAAGGCTTCAGTATTGTGTCAAGAAAAATGAACTACAAACATAAAAAGGCTGGAATACTCATTATAAGAAACAATTCATTTCTACAGTATAATCAAGATTATTAATGCTGTACTTCCCCTCCCTTCCCCTCCAAAAATGTAACTGTTGTCTCTGTACACAGTATATAACAATGTAATTTAAGAGTTAACTAACTTACTGCGGTTGGGCATAATGCTTTTAGTGTCACTGAAAGTTCATGCAAGTTCCAATGTTCTCCCATAAAACCTCAGTTTCACACTTTGTCCTGTGTGGGACTTGCAGTTTGTATTTCATAAAAAAAAGTTTTATGAGAGTACTTCTTATTTTAAGAAACCGGTTTTCCTACATACTTTGACAGCTTCCTCGAAATAAAAGCCTGTGAACTATTTTTAGTATACTGTGAATTTTGATGTAATGCTAATACATTTATTGATTTGTTGAAATCTCTCTCTCTCTCATACACACACAGATAACATTGAAATGCCTATGAAGTCATTCACAGCGAAATACTCTTCACCTGCACGTAGCACAGGAAATCAGCACTAGGGCCATTGGGGGGTGAAATATGCTCCCAATACCAGGGTCCTAGCTGCTGTGCAAGCCTCCGGTAGCGGAGATCTGGCTAAGCCACCTCTGCATCACCCCTTCTTGGCACATCCCAGTCTCAGAGAGATACCAGAGCAGGAGAAGGATGTGACTAGAGTACCTTGTGCTCTGGCAATCCCTACTGTGACTCAGCCCCCCCGAACTGCCCCTGGGATTGGGAGCGCATACACATGGCTTTAAGATGCCTTTGCCCCCACCAACTCCTTCAGGTCCTGATTGAGCAGAGCTCAACTGGACCTAAATAAGGGCCCAGGGACTTTAAATCTGACCGATATTCTGTGGATAACCAGTGCAACAGTTGGGATGCCAGAGCAATGTGTTCCTTTCATCCTACATTTGTCAGCAGGTAGAACAGATGACAGCAGATTTCCTTTTGGCTCCTGCAGTGATAACAGAAGAAAAAGCCTTGTAATCTTATTGTAGTCACTGAGGTCAGCAGCGATTACACTGATCTGACAAAGGGAGCAATAGCCTTAACAGAGACGATGCCTTTAAAAAAAAAGGTCATATTTTCAGAGTGGAGCTGCATTTTCAGTTATGTAGAGAGAGGGCCATGCACTGGCACTCTGCACCAAGGGTGAATTTTAGACTTTGGGTTTTCTGCTGGGTTGAGAGGGCTGCGTATTGGAATGGGTGTGTGCGTGTGTGTATTTTTCAGTACTGGTGACATGCCAATTTAAATGTGTTTTTGTATGTTTTAAATATTTTTCCTCTGTGTGACCCCAGTGACATGCTGTAGACGCACTATGTACCTGGGGGGAAAAACCCTCAAACCCACCTCCACCACAATCCCCCTACCCCCCCACCCCCACCCCGTGGCCCCACCACCACCATAGAATTGTTTCACAGAACACTGGCAAGTACTCTCTCTCACATACACACACACTTTTTCCCCCATATCCTTTAGAGTTTGGGTGAGATTTTTGGGTGTGGATTAAACACGCATCTGAGGTACTCGACTGATATCTACGAAGACTGACTCTTTTCTCCAGAGAACAGACACAGCACTCGCAGGGCAAGTATTCTCTTGCTTCGCTATCAGTATGTCTCGGGGTGAGCCTACACTGGAGCTGGAGCTTAAATGTCCAGCTTCGGTAGACATAACTGTGCTAGCCTTGATCGAGCCAGTGCACTGAAAAAAAAAAAAGCGTAGCCATGCAGCACAAGCAATGGGATGGCTTAGCCACTTGCTGTACAATCACATCTGGCCCCTCCCACCTCCCACTGGCAGCTACACGTCTGTTTCTATTATGTCTATCCAATCTGGAAATTACACATCCAGTGCTCATGTAGACACTCTCTCAATGGCACCTTTCAGGGGATTGGATATTAGTTTATTCTTCATGGCCACTGAATCCTTGGCATCTCTGCTGAGACTGCTGACAAAGGTGCCAATTGGCACTGTTGTTGTTTGTCAGATGGGCACCTGTCTGCTGGTAACAGGGCAGAGGCAATCAGATCATTATATGCAGGTCACCAAACAGCTGTCAAAATGGCAACAACTTACAATTATTAATTACTGACTTGGATCTGGATTTAAATCACTGAGCTAGAGGAGATGCTCTGTATCCTAATACCAGTCCTCTGAGCAGCCTGTCTCAATTGTTGTGTGGTCTGCTGGCGCCATCCCCTAGCCTACTAATGCATATTCTGAAGTCAGGAGTACCACAGAAACCTTGTAGTAGCGGACTTGGGCTGGCAGCATCCTGCTTTCCCTTGCAGCACTGGCCAGAGCAGGATTTGGCCTGAAAAGCTTGTCAGGGGGAAACTCTCTTTTCTTTCTCTCCTTATACAGAACTATCTAAAGAACTACTTAATGCTTTTTAACGAGAGGAACTATCCGCCCGCTGGCTCTCCCCGAATTCAAGCCTTTCTGGTGAATGCATATTGGGAGTGTTTTTAAAACACGCCTTACATAACCATAGCTACAGGGATTCAAACACGCAGAATGTGTATTTTTTTAATACTCCAGGCATTTAAAAGCACTTGAAAAAAATAAGTTAGATGAAGTGACTCTGATGGCAAACTTCACAGCTATTTTTAACTGAGCAATCGCTTGGGCCATTAGGTCAAGGACATTGTTGCCATTATTGGCAAAGACACATTGAACGCCCTTACCTTTTCTGAAAGATATTAAGGGGTCTCTGACTTTCACCTGGCCTGCCACAGGGCTGTGAGAAGGGACACCTGTTTATACCTACTTTGAAGAATAGCCCCTGAGATGCTGCATCAACACTGGAGTGCCATGGTCAGCAGTATGTGTGTGGGTCTCATTCTTTTCTACTTTTCTACTTCAAGTATTATTTATATACTTCAAGGTACCTGTTACTTTAGTAACTTACGCCATGAACCGGCAAAGTGCTTAAGCATGTGATCAGCCCACCTAAGTCACATATTACTACATCAGGCCCCAATCCATATTAAAGTTAAACATGTGCTTAAGGGCACTGCTGGATCGGGGCTTTGTGTCTAATCCTAACATGGGACTGACCATACCATCGTTGGGCACAGAGCATTTACTAACTAAGCAAATCTACAAATAGACTCATCTTAAAATCTTTGAGACATGGCGATTATATTTATGATTAAGAAAAGGTGGCATCTGTAAAAACAGAACATAATACATATTTTTTTAAAAATGTGAAATGCAGTTAGCATCACATAAATGACTGTAAAAATGAGACCTTCTTACACATTAGATCTGCTCATGACTAAGTCATATCAGCTTACTTGTGTGACAATAGTTAAAAATATATGTTTTTTATACCTATTAGCTCTGCAGAGCCAATATCGATACATAAGAGATCTGGATTTTATCCTATCTTGTGCATCATCACCAGAATAGTTACATTCCAATTGCAAAAACCTTATTAATAAACCTAAACAATCTAGTTTAAAACTTAGACGCACAGAATACAAATCCAGAAATTATATTGAAATACAAAAATGTGCATACCTATACAGACGAGAAATTCCAACTGTGTTACAGTTAGTATTTTTTGTTGTTACTGAATCCGAGGTGTGTACAAAATATTTTGTTAAATAGGCAATATTTCTTCAGTTGCAACTCATTGTAAAATAGCAACTAATCACATGCATGTAAAGAACTGATTCTGGAAAAAAACAGTCAACTGATACCATGGCATGTGTTTTGTAGAGCATGACTCGCGTTCTGAAAATGCAGTCAAAATGTTGTAGAGGTGCTAAAGCAAATTGATATAATGTTATTTCACAATGTGCTGTTGAGGTTTTATGGTCACCCTGCGCCAATAGTCTCGGGAAGTTATTTTGCATTCTTATATAAACTTTTTTTCCCCAATCCTGTTTTCCACAGAGAAGGTCTTTCAATAATGTACAACCTTCTGTTTATACACAGTACAGGAAAAACATGATAAACTGAGTAACACAATCTCTGCTTTAAACATATTCTTAAAACAGGATTGCTACAACTTCATGTAAACAAAAAAAAGGGACTGTATTAAGCACTTGCTACTGCCCCCTCAAAAGGAGCAGTGTCTTCTTGTAATTAAATGGCAATGCTTTACAGTGCAATTTTTAAAATCATGAATATAAAAAATAAATAAATAAATAAAACTGAACAGATCCCTCCCACTAAAAGCTTATCCTGCAAATTAACTTAACAGTAATAAAACCCGTGCCAGCCTGAACCCTTTCTTTTTCATGTACAGCAAGAGCAGGTATGTGGCCGAGGAAAAACAAAGTAGGCTATTTTCAGCCTTCAGACATGGGATGTTAATTGAACTCTGGCAAATGTTTAAAGATATTTCTCAAAACACTAAAGAAAGAATTAAAAACAGGAGCGGAGGGAAAAAAGTGAACATCTGTTCCAGCCCCACACTCAAACCACCACAATGAAGAAAATTCATAATTAATGCTGTTTTAGCACTCTGGTTGTTGGGTCTGCATTCTTTTGTTAAAAACACAAGTTCAGGGCATCATTACTGTACGTAAGGACTCTCCTGACGCACATAACAAAGAGGGAAGTTTTTTTTTTAAAGGAACAATATCAGGAAACAGATTCATGTTTAAGATAAAGAATTACAATAAAAAGTACCTACCCAAATGAACTACAGTTTATGAAGCTATGAAAATACATTCAAGACATGTTTTATAGCATCAGGTTAAACAGGCTTTACAGCTGTACAAAAGCCATTCAGCCACTTACAGTACAGGCTATAAAATAAAACTTCTAATGCACAGTGAACAGTATTTACCTACACCAACTGCTATGTGTGTTGCATTTATTAGACGGATCTAAATAATATGTACCAAGCTGCATAAAGTCTTCTAGCTCGGTTAGGCCCCAATCCAGCAAAGAACTTAAGTATGTGCATAAATTTGAGCAACTGAGTAGTTCTACATGCTTAAAGTTGGGGCCTTAAACTCTAAGGGCCAGGATTAAACTGGTTTTAATCCCAAAGGCTCAGTGGCAGAAAGTCCACTAGGGAAGGAAGCCAGTACACAGCCCAGCTGGGAAGAGGACATATCCAGGGTGGCCCAAGAGTAAACTGATTCAGCAACTTCACACTGGCAGATGGCCTTTTGTAACCGCCAATAGAATTTAAAGCATGTGCACAGCAGAAAACTTGAGGGAGGGTGGTGGTAGAAACACTGCCTAGTTTCTGGGGGTGAGTACTCCTGGGTTTTTGAAGACTTTGGTGCAAAATGTACTTTACATGACCCTTCGTTTGTTTTTAAAGAATCTATCCCCCCCTTCCAGTTTTAATAAACTCATCAAGATAATCTGGAAAGTCATTTTTCTTCAACCAAACTACTTTGTACAAATTATTCTTGCTAATCTATCTACTGATTAATGAGTCAGGTTCAATGCGTTTATCATCCTTCTTGTTTTTGCTAATCAGGAGGCTCATGTATGCCAACAACCCTACAACATAATGTTAAGATTTTAACTTCATCCTATGGTGTGATTATGAGAATAGATCTACATTTCTTTGCTTTGTTGGGTCTATGCTAGAATAAAATTGAAAAATCCCACTAATCTTTTTTTTATAAGAAATTATATTTTTTATATTTAAAAATGCATATGCTGATATCATCAAGAAACCTGCGCTGACAGCAGTACTTCCACATGAGATTAGTTGAAGGTAACATAATATCATTCAAGGTGTGCAGAAACGCCAAAGCGTGGGGTCTGGGTAAGCTGGTACAGATAACCATTCACCCAATCTTGGAAATAAAGCTGGGTTTGAGTTTAAGTTATTTTGCATTTTTCCTCACTTCCTTTTTCCCTCTGGCACCGTGACCAGAGACAGAAATGTTGAGAGATTTTTCTTGTGGTGACTTCTCTCCTGTTATACCCAGGAAATGCCATAAATCTCTTGAGAGAGAGTTTATGTGACGGTGGGTATGTCACTTGGACCTTTTCTTCATTAGGAAAAAAGGGATGTTCTTCACTCATGTTAGTTAACCACATGGTAAACAACATGAGGAAAAATCCTAGTGAAGACAAAGTAGTTTGTGTTAACACCAGTCAGCAGGTCAGGATATAAACCATGGAGGGGCTATCTACCTGCTGATTCCTGTTAAAACTACAAACTGCCCTGTCTTCACTTAAACACCATCACAAATCCTAATTAAAGAATATGATGAGAATGGAATAAAAATTAGAGACATTACCCATCCAACTAATGAATAAAAAGCTGAAAGCTTAAAAAAAGGAAGCCACACATACACACAATTCAGAGATCATGGAAAATATACATTAGATTGCATAGGGAGGGGCTTATACAGTGGCCCATATAGGTAGGTCTATAACATGAAAGGTATTTTAAACTAGACTACAGGCAATATTTCTATTTCTGGCTTGAAAATCACAACTAGTGATGACTTTATGAGCTTCTATGGTCTAAAGAAGAAGGTAACTCTGATTAAATTACTCCTTGGATGATTCCTGTGAAAACTCCATACACCTAATTACCATGCAAATGGTACTAGCTACTGAAACAGTTTGACTTTGGGAAAGACCGTTGTTGGAAAGCCCGTAGGCTGGCAACTTTGTCACCACTGGTGGGTTTCGCTTCTGTACCAAAGCAAGGATATGGTGAGCAAAGAGAAATACAACAACAGGAAATAAAATGAGATTAATATAAAGCCACCTTGAGGTGGAGCAGATAAGAACAAGAAAATGACGTACGGATAATTGTTTGGTGTATTGCTTCCTCATTTCCCCCTCCTACAATATAGGATTCCATACAGCTGGTACAGAGTCCATCTATCAGGAAGCAGGAAACCAAGATATATATATAGTTAGGCTCCACACACAATTCTGTCAGCCATTTAAAGAGACTAGAAACTTAAGAGAATTAGGGGTTATACACAAATATGAGCATAGAAAAGCAAGGATGAGAAAAGGGAAAAACAAGAAACAGAAGAAGGATGTGAGGGAAAAGATTATGACAAAAAAAACTACCAGTACATTTTCCCACTCACTGAATTTTCCCTCTTCACCCATCCTGCCTCTCTCTCTCATGTAATCCTTCCTTTCCTACACACAGATTTATAAATGTCCTATAATTCTGTTCCGTTTTTAGTCTATTTTACAAGCACCCATTCAACAATGTGCCTACGTTTAAGCAGGTGAGTAGTCTCACTGTCATGCGTTTTAACTTAATCACATTCTCAAACACTTTGTTGAATGGTGGCCTGTGTGACTGGGGAACACGTGTGGAGAGTTTGAGAGGCTGGCCAATGCACTGGGACTGACTATGTACCCCTGAATCTAACACAGAGTAAAACAGTAAGGTCCACTGATGAGATTTTGAAAACCTACAGAGGGGAGCATCCACTTCCATACAAATGGTATCAATAGGAGCCCTCCCACAGAGTAAGTGGGGATCAATAGGAGTCCTCCCATGGAGTAAGTGGGGAACACTCGCTTCCAACTTTGAGCACTTCAGCTGTATTGTCAGAGAACACAGGACACTAAAAGCTTTTGGAACAACTACAATTCTGTTGAATGAACCCAATCCTGAGATATAACTTCTTGATAAGAGGTGTGGAAATGAAGGGCAAATTGCTGTCTTCAGCAGCTCTTCCCAAAATATCCAACTCAGAGTTTGTACCATCCCTAGGATGGCCAGCAACCTGGTGATTTTAGGGTTGCTGATAAGAAGATGGTTCAGACCAGAGCTGCCCTTCAGATTCCTACCATTTCTGCAAAGTGGTCATGCTGCAAGATCAGATCATCAGGATCATACTCTCCTAACAAGCCTGAGCACAGCCTGGAGAGCAGAGTGCTTAGAAACTGGCTTGAGCCGAGAACACTTGGGTAGTAGGCGGAAATGACTATGCAGCAAGGAGCCAGAATCTGAGACGGACTGGATAGCTCAACTGGAACATAGGCCATTGTGTAGGGGACAAGGTGGCAGAATCACAGAGGAGAAGCCTAGAAGAGGAGCAAGGGAAAGGACAGATGAACTAAAACTTTAGTGTTTACAAAACTAAACTACAGCCAATGTATTTCTTAAATAATAAAAAGACATCATTTTAACTTAGAAAAAGAACGCATACATCCTGAAAGTCAGGGACTCTGGATGACCTGTCTAGGAGAAAGGGTGAAGCGAAGAAGACGAAAAATATCCCAATCGTTCTGACTCCACACCCAAAAGTTACAGAACTGTTTGAAAAGAGCAGAACTCATATCAAAGAGATCTGGCCTTTTTCTCTCTGCAAATCCTTATACAGGATCTAATTCTGTCTCCCATTGCACCATATAGGCTGCAGGAATTCTCAATGGCCATTTACTGTGTTTCAATGAAGGGAGCTGATTGGCATTAAGGAGCAAAATCAAGGTACTCTCCTGCTTGTTGAAGAAAAGGAGAACACACGGTTAACAGAAAAATCCTTTCCACATATTTGCCTTGTTGCCATTTCTTAAGTAAAGCCTTTTCCCCACCCTGTTGCTAGACGATTTCCTCTATGATCCTGCAAGAAATACTGATACTGCTCTATAGCACGCCAGTATAGTAATGTTCAACCCCAACAACATGGAGGTAGTCAGCAGTGCTGCTCCGAGGGGCACAAGCATGCTGGAGCGTTGTAACTGATTTGCACACAGTGACAAAATGAGGACAGACACATGGACAGATTTTAAGTGGCAAGCCTCAAGACCCGGTGGCCCCATCAGCATACCCATGCACCCTGCTCCTCTCAAGCAAGGAGGATGAGGGGCGGTCCAGCATGGAATCCCTCCCTAAGGGGGCTCCTGCTCCAATAGCTGGGGGGGCAGGCATGTGACCCTCGCAGCAGGGCAGAGACCCGTGGTGGTACAGACCCTTCGCGCCAGGGAGAGGGGCCCCAGAATTCTTACCTGTCCTCCTCTGCATCCTGAACACTGCTGCTGCTAGAATAGTGAGTAACCCCTTTGCTTATGCAACAGAGCCGAAGGAGGCTCCACATGTCCTGTACTCTAGATTAAATCCTGGAGTTGGGGGATGTGGACCAATCAGCACGCCTATCTCCCGATTGGCCAATGGGTGCCCTCAGCAACTATGTCCCCCCCTCACTGCTGGGACTGTCCCCCGTCACCACTGGCCTCATTGAGTTGGGTGGATGGCATTTTTACTGATCACCATCTAGTTTAGCACAATTTCAGGAATGGGTCAATGAGGTAGAAACCATAGAAGACACTTCCATCAACAGTGAAGTGTGTGAAAAGCCTAATTTCTCTTGGTGTAAAGGATGAGAACGGAATGCAGCTGCTTTGATGCAAGTCCTAGAAATGGCTGAACCAGCTTTCTGTGCAAAGGTAGGAGTAGTAGACTAAGGACTTATCTAAACAGAGTTAGTATGCAACAAGCAGGGTGTAAATCTGCAGCTCCCCTATTGGGTTGAGTGGACCCCTGCTACCATGCCCTCCGGGTTCTGGAGTGTGCTTTGATCTACTGCTGTTTTGAAATCGCAATAAGGAACATTCTTGGAGGACTTTATAGACATTTTCTAACACCAGTTTCTGAGTCTAATATTATTATTAGTTATTACTTGTACTACAGTAGAGGCTTAGAGGCCTCAACCATGATTAAGGGGCTATACATACCTATAGTACGAGACAGTCCTTACCCTGCAGATCTTACAGTGTAAGGGTTTTGTTTAGTTTTGGCGATGTGATAGGAGTGTTTTCTTTGATTTTGTTACCAGAAGATGCACTGCATAATTAAAAAAAAATGCTCCTGGTATTTAAAACATCTGAATGTTCACATGCTAGCAATGCAGCTGCTTAGAAGCGCTGACTGTATCATAGTTAATGAATATGTAGATCAGAAGTTCTCCATAATTTTACAAGTGACCACTCAAAAATCATATTAATTATTCCTATTACTGGAGCATCTATAGGCCCCAATCAGGATAGAGACCTCAGAGTGCTAGATGCTGTGGAAAGGCATAGGAACTATATACAGTATTAATAATTAACACATGGTACTAATCTAGGCTTCAAGCCCACATCTGGAACTGCTCCCTCATGGAGTCCCTTTAGCTTCAATAGCAGTAGGCCAAGTTCTCTACTGTCATCCACATAACAGAAGGTAAAGTCCTGTCCCCATTGAAATCAATGGGAGTTTTGGCACTGACTTCATTGGGGCCAAGATTTCATTCCAGATCTTTAGTCTTATTTTCTATACATTAAACATCTAATTAAAATAAACAGGAGCCTTAGGTGCAGACAATGCTGGAGAACAGGATTTTTTTCTCTTTCTATTGTGAACTAACACACTACTATGCTATTTACACATGGGCTAGTCTACTTCTAATTTTCATATAAAATGTGGCACACCTTATAGGTTTTGCAGCTGGGTTAATTTGCTCTCAATAGGCAATTAGGGAAGTTAGAGCTTCTGTCAATCTGAACGACTAATGAGACGATTTCTTGGACGTTTAAAAATATGTTTTTCAAATTACAGTAGAACTTTGTTAATTCACACTGCTAGTCTGCACACCCCATAGTTCATATACAAAAAATGTGGCATTCTCTGCGTACTTCTCAGCAAAGATTTAATAGCAGAGCTCTGAAGTTAGGTCTCACATTGATACATTTTCATTACTTTTACAAATTATTCTACAGGAGAACATCTCCTAATTTAACATAAGGTCTGATAATTAATTATACCTAAACAACACACCAATTCAATTAATACAGGGGAAGATTTTTAAAAACAGGTGGCTGCAAGTTCAGCTTCTGGGCAAATATATGTTTACATGGCAGTGGGAGCAAGCTTCGCAGACTCATGCTAGCAGGGCTTGAGCTAGTGAACTAATAATAGCAGGTGGAAGTTGTGGTTCCGGCGGAGACTTGGGTTACTACCAGGGGGTTGAGTGGGCTGCGGGCCGAGCCACAACATCCACACTGCTCTTTTTAGCCCGATAGCCCAACCCGGGTAGCATGAGTCTGCCTACCAGAGCTGAGAGGCTCACTCCCAGCTGCAGTGCAGACTTACCCATTAAGGCTGTTGGGGCTTGATCCTGCAAGGTGGCGCACATAAGCACATGTTTAACTTTAAGCAGCTGACTTCATGGGACTACTCAGGCACTTAAATAAACACGTGCTTAAGAGTTTTGCTGGATCGGGGCCAGAGTGCTCAGCACCATTCAGAACAGAATCCCTAAATTTATGACCTGATTTTCAAAGGGGTTGAGCACCCATTTGTTCAGTGACTTGATTTACAAGCCTAATTGAAGGTACATATTTTTTTTTAAATCCTGGCCATAGAATATTTTGTGGTGAATTATCTTTTCTTTCCTCTTTTTTTAAAAAATCGTGTTCCTCATTAATACTGAGCCTCGTTAATACTGTACTTGGACATGTGGCCCAAGAAAAAACCCACTTGCTGCAGGTAGTGGGGCTGGGTATTCAACAGCTGACAGTCGTCCCTCTGAGACAGCAGCTATGCATTCAGGAGCAAAGAATCTGCAGAAGCTAGCCGCTTCAAGGACCAGCAGAAGGAGCACAGGCAAGGGCTGTCCATGTGTCTCCAGGACAGCCTTTTTCCACGAAAGGAGTAGGAAACTCTGGAAGTTGAAATGCATGGAGTTATGTTTCCTTTCTCTTTTGTGGGTTATTCCACGTAGGGGACAATGGGGCTCTAAATTATTTTGGCAGTAGCAGGAACACCTGCTGACACAAAAAGGAAGGTGTAACTTTTCAGAATCAAGGTTTTGCCTGTGATTGCATTTCAAGCACTGGGGCAAATCTGGCTGCATAATAAAGAATTTCAAGACTATTAGGATTAATTCTGAATAGTGGGTATGCTATTTCTCTTGAACTTGAAAAGAGCTAGTTAAACCATCAAACTGCATTAAGCATGCAATTACCATTGGGTATCTGAAGTACTTTTGACTTCAGTAGAACGTTGACAATTTACACCAGCTGAGGATCTTCACCCTAGCAATGAATGTGTTTTTCATTAATTGATAGATTAGCTTCACTTGTTGTTGTTGCACATGGTATTAAATCAAAAGATTAGATACTGTGTAAATTAGGGCCCATCATCGGTGAGAGTTTTCTTTAGGAAAAATTGCTGCACTTTACACAATTTGCTGCTCTATATTACCTGAAATTCTGCAGCTTTCCGATTTCTGAAAATGCAACAAAGCCGTCTTGGTTTCAGCCTGAAAAAATATGCTTTCTATATCACTGAACTGCCCGGATGCTATAATTTGCTACTAGAGCTACTAAATCATTTTTCAAATGGTATCCAGAGACTGTACTGTCTGGAAAGGGTTTCGGGGGCGGGGGAGGAAACCTGTTGCAGCTGTTTTATATGGCTTAAGTTAGCTCTCATACTGTAGTTTCAAATAAAGAATCAAGGACTTTGTATCTTTTGGGTATCTAAGAAATGTGCAATGATTTCTATATCAAAGCATATACATAGGTTGAGAATATCAAAGCAGTGCTTTGAAAACCTCAACTGCAGCTTTTTTATTCTTAAAATATTGCTATTGCAAATATCTTTGGCATATTATCATATCATATTACCCACTGCCTAGATCTTGGATTCCTAAAATCTTAGGAGAAAAATCCATGGTGTAATTTTTCTCCTGTTTAAATTAACTATTAAATGGACATATTACATAGTAAACTGCTTATATTATCACTAATTAGAGCATCCACTTATTTTACATTTTTGTAAAGATTTTAAAACGTGCTTAATTTCTTTGAGGCCTAATCTACCATAAAAGAATTAAAACAGTTGAATATAGGCATACTTGACATGTACATGTATTCAGGTACATTTAGTACTCAGTATTCAGTACTGCACACACCACAAAATTTTGGATTGTATGGATTATTTGTTTGTGAGTATACATAGAAACCTAAAAACAAAAAATGAATTTGCAAATTTGACAACCCAAAATTTGGTATTTAACCCACTGAATAAGTCAGCAGATAGCCCAATAATGCACCCGTCAGCTAGCTGTGGGTCCAAATAAGATACAGTCTTTGATATAAGATCAGCTGGGGCCACCCATTTAAACTTGACCCTCACATCTTCCTTGCAAGTAGAGAAACTGCCCAATACCTGTTGGTGTTCCAGACAGCATCGCCAATGCTTGCTGTCAGAGTGCAATGCCAGAGCTGGCTACCCCAGCAGAACCATCAGCTGCCGAACTATATCAGGCAGTTAGTATGATTAGAAATCTATTAAAATTATAAAATTGTTTGGATTTTAATGGATTACACATTAAAAATGAGAAAAGAAGCCAGAGCCAGTTTTGCATAGGAAGTTGAGTGAAATGTTCATTTTTCAAATTTTTCAAATATTTCAAACATTCCTGACCTTCCATCCCTACCCCCCGCCTCCCCAAAATAAACAAATAAAAAGAGAATTACATGTGAGTCATTTAGAGAGAGAAGTTGGCTGAGATAATATCTTTTATTGGACCAAATGGTATTGGTGAAAGAGACAAATTTGCAAGTTACACAGAGTTCGTCTTCAGGGCTGAAGAACCCAGGCCTGAAGATCATCTCTGTATGGCTTGAAAGCTTGTCTCTTTAACCAATATAAGTTGGTCCAATAAAAGATATTACCTCACCCACCTTGTCTCTCTAATATCCTGGGACCGACACAGCTAAAACAACATTGAAAACAACCTGAACCATTTTAAAAGCCAGTTGGTAACATTAAACCCCTGCTTTAGGTTTTATAACTAGGTCAAAAATTCACTCCAGGTTGAAATTTATTATTCAGGGCTAAGGCCTGGAATAATTTATTTTAAATTCTTTGTGGAAATCTTTGGGGGGAGAGGGTGACAAAAACAAACACACAAACAAACCACCCAATACATACCAGGCAGTGGCTTCAGATGTTTTTTTGGCATCCCTACAACCCAAAAGTAGCTTTATTTTATTTAAAAAAAACAAAAACAAACTAAAGAAACATCTGAGACTTATTTTCCATAGAAGAAATTAACTATTTTTGCTATTTAAAAAAAAAGGCAAAGAAATTAAGGGTGGAAACTTCTTCCTTCACCAACACAGCCATATATCAAAAGCTATACAAAAAAATTAACAGCTTGCGTTAAAGATGGATGGGTGAGTGGGTCTTTGATCCTAGACTTTGCTACCCACCATGGTCTGCCAGACCCCAGATTACTTAATCTACTGGGCAGCTGCAACACTCATGTTTAGTTCCACACATCTGGGCAGGTTATGAGTAAGAGAGATTATATTTTTATGTCTGAAGCAGAGGGGGTTTGAGTTATGTTATTTTTGCCGCTGGAACAAATTTGTATTAAGGTATTTACTGTAAAGGTTACATTATATGAAGCCCCTGAAGTGCAACATGGGCACCGGGTTGTTCTGTAAATCTAAATCAATAAATAATGGAAATTGTTCTTCACTTCTCCCAAAATCTGCTACACAGTGGCGCTATGGGATGTTAAAACATTGCCCCACACCTTAAGCCATAGCAATGGAGCTAGGGAAGCATCAAAGATTCCCATGCAAATGGTCACTACAACATAATTGCTAAGGAACACCGGAAGGTTCCCTAACTACCCTTCTAGGCATTATAGGTTCTACTTGGCCATGTCTTCCTGCAGAGCTGACTGCAGTACGAAAATGAACTCTTTCCTTCCTGCTGCCCTCCCCAGTGGAGGAGCAAGGTCTGGTGGGTTCCTTGCCCAGGCGGAAGACCCTCAAAATGGAGGTAAAGGGAGGCACACTGAAGGGAGAAGATTGGATCAGCAATCATCCATTATTTCCCTAATCCAGAAGGCAGCAGGAGGAGGCCACTGAGCCTCCCTGAAGACTCGCATTAACTATCTGAGTAACTTTTACATTAACTGAGTAACTTTTAAGTTGGGTTGCATTTGCATTTTCCCCAATTCCCCCAAAATATATTTAATTTTATAACAAAAACCTGTGGCCTAGAGCAATAGTTTCATAGCAATCGAAACATTTCAAAGATTTATTTCAGGTCCAGAAAAGTTTTCAAGATGATAGAATTGGAAATTCTAAGGTGAGGCTGCTGAAATGTAACTTAGTTGAGAGTTAATAAAGTCAAATTCTTTAAGAAAGAATATTTGTTTCATATATGAATTTTGCTACCAGGCTATTACAAATTCTGACCTGGGAATGTTATTTGAATGTGGAACTTGGAACAGAAAATTCAGAATGTGGAACCTAGTATTATTTATAACCTGGCAAACAGGACTCCCAGAAACCAAGCTGGTTAGCCAAAACAAGCTGATCCTTCTAATACAGGTAAAACAACATTCTAAATAATCTAAGTGTTTGAAAAATATATACAGTCAAAAACAGGAAAGTACTTTGGTAGACAGAAACTAGCTTCCTTATTAATTTTTAACATATTTTGGAATATGGTTGAAACAGTAGATAGCTAGCCAGTGTTCTTGACAGACACACAAAATTATACATCCTGACTAAATCATAAATTAGTCTTTTCAGTGGGGATCGCTAAAAAAATGCAATATGTCAGAATGATTCCTCAACATCTGCAGCAAAGGAAATGATTCAATTTCTTCCAAACACTATTTACAAAATAATTATTAATAAACTCAATTCTGAAATGTTAATATTCTCATGTAACAAAGAACATTTTAGCTACACTGTACATGTTTAATTTTTGCATATATGGGGACATTTACTAATCCATTCATTTCACAGCTCTCCAGACATAGATGTCATGCACATTTTTCCATTTAATCATTAATACCAAAACATTAAATAACTTATGGAAAACACATTACATAGCAATATATCAAGCTAAGGGTGTTCATGCTGTTTTTTCAGTAAAATGACTGTGTTGGGTCTATAGTTTGTAAAATGGGATACAATATATTCCTTTTCTGTTTGACAGATTCCAACAGTTTCCACTATATCTTCCTGTATTCAGACTGTAGGGCAAGGTGCACAGAATAAGATACTGAAGTACACTTATTCTGAAGCATTATCCAGAAACAGTGGGCCAGATTCCTAGCTGGTGTAAATCAGTCTAGCCCCAGCCTCCTTGATGGTGAGGATCTGGCCCAGAACATTTAGCCATTTATAACTTTCAATCAGTGCAGAGTAAAACTGTACAATGGCACTGGAAAGAATTCGCTACAATTAATTTTATTGCTGGGGTGGCCATTTGGGTTTTGCTTTTGAAGTGAAGCTCAGCAAAAAGGAGGCAGAAAATCCATAAGAAAATTCATCTCCAATATCATGCTTGGGTTTTTCTTGGTTTTACTGCTTAATTTTTTCCCATCCAGGTTCAAAAGTAAGTGGGACAGACTTACTGCTCCAGATGCAAGAAATCCTTGCACATATCTCAGGATACATTTTACCCAAAGAAGAAAAAAATACTCCACACAACCCCTAGTACTATAAAGAGACAGAAGTGGAGAAGTGTCCCAAAAACTTAGTTTTGCTTTATATTTTGTTAGCACCCAGATACCATGGTGATGGGTGCATTATAAATAAAGTACCTAGATAGGCAGTAAGATTGACTGTACTCAATATTCGGTTTTGAGTTGTATGCCTCAACCATCCAGAACAAATATTTTATACTTGGGTATAATCCTAGACTCAAGCAATCAGTCTGCTCCTTCTTAGCAGTGGCATCTTGGATTTGACCTCCACCTTGATTCTCCCTTATGAACAAGCACACATAATCCCATCTTTAAGTGGTCTGTTCATTCTCCAGTTAGTACTGTCCACAGTCAGGGGCTCTGCGGGTTAGCTGCAAGTCCCGCAGTTGGATGGGGATTGCAAGTGCTTTATGTTGCCACATCCCCTTCTGCGAGGGCTTTGTGCCTCAAGGGGCTCTATACGCTGACATAACCTTGGGTGTATTAGGTTCACTGTGAAAACAGTCAACAGATGAGATTTAACTACACTTTCTTGTAGAGCTCAAGAGTCGTCTTACAGGTTTTGCCAGCCCTTGCAATTGTATCATGAGTCTCACCACATTTGGTGTTTTCCAAAAAGCACATTTCCTTTGCATATATGAGAATCTCAGCTTCCTTTACAAAAAAAAAAAAAAAGAAGCAGCTTCTAGCCTTCATACTTGTGGAGAAAAAAGCTTGAACATGTGACCAAAGCACACTCCCAAAGTTCAGAAACAGAAGGCAAATAAAAAGAACCGAAAAGCTCCCTGGGGGCAGGCGGCGGCGGGGGTTGTTTTTAAGCCCATCTCATGCTTTTTGGGTGCCTGACTTGTGATTTTTGAAAGCTCGGGAGTTGGTAATACTGCAACAATGGATACATCTACCGTCTATTGCAACTCTCTCTCAGCAAAAGCAAAAGGGCTAAGTGAAGCTGGAGCTCCTTACCTGTTGGTGTACTACTACGAAATGAGGAGGAGGGAGTGATTGGGGGGGTGACTGGAGGAGTAAGGCTTCCACTGCTGTGGCGGGGTGGAGTAGATACATTCCCACGGGACACTGAACTTGACAAAGTCAAAGAGAGTTTAGGCTGAATCTTTTTCTTCAAGGATTCCTGCTCACGGCGAGCTGCATCAGTCATAAATCTAGAACAAAACCAACAAAGATGAGACAGAAATTATAATTTTGAAACAGTAAATTAGCCCTTAGTAATGGGCGTTTCAAACTCAGATATGAGAGATGTATTCCACTGCAATGTAGACCGACACCATAGGTGTGAAACTGCTTTGGCATGTTGATAAGCTGGGCTTTAAACTAGTTGGTGAGGGGAAAAAGTTGGGAGAGACTCATGAGATCTCCATGCCTGGCTTCAACATACAGGAGGGGGGAAATCTGCTAAATAAAGATATGGTAAGGATAATGGAACCCCAGAAGATAAAAGTATAGACAGCACAGTGAAATAAAGTACAAATATTGATTAGAATAATAATCAGGCAGCTATTACACATAGTGAAAGGACTATACCTAATGTGGTTGCAAAACTGGTTTTAGGTCCAAGGGAAACAACTGAAATGCTTGTACACAAATGCAAGGAGTCTAGGCAATAAAAAATACAGGGACTGGAACTACTGGCGCAGGCGGTCAAACTGGATATTATATTACAGAAACATGGTAGAAAAGCACTCATGACTGGCATACAGGTACTGAAGGGTGTATGTTGTTTAGAAGATATAGGAATAAAGGTAAAGGTGGTGGGATAGCATTGTACATCAATGAGGCAGTAAACTGTAAAGAAGTAAGATATGATAGAATGGATAAAACAGAAACAGAGTCAAAATCATTTTGGGAAAGGATTATAAATAGGGTGACCAGATGTCCTGATTTTATAGGGACAGTCCCGATTTTTGGGTCTTTTTTCTTATATAGGCTCCTATTACCCCCCACCCCCGTCCCGATTTTTCACATTTGCTGTCTGGTCACCCTAATTTTTGTTAGGTTTAGGAATTGACTACCAGTGTCAGACTCAGATATGGATAGAGATCTCTTTTAATATTATTAGAGAGATAAATACTATCGGACATATGTCATAATGGAAGACTAACTTCCCAAATATAGACTGGAGAATAAATGCTACTAATACTGGCAGTGCCCAGTTATTCTTCGATGGGATAGATGACCGTTTTCTTCATCAAATCACCACTGAACCCATAAGAGGAGATGCAATTTTAGACTTGGTTTTGGTAAGTAGTGAAGACATCATAGAAGAGTTAGTTGTAGGAAATAATCTTGGCTTAAATAATCCAAAATTGATTCCGTTTAAATGAAATGGAAGGATAATCAAAACTGGGTCATCAGCTGTGCTATTTGATTTCAAAAGAGCAGACTTTAAGAAATTAAGGGAATTAGTTAAAGGCGTCAACCGGACTGAACACCTCAAGGACTTAAATGTGGAGGAGGCTTGGAATTTCTTTAAATCAACTATATAAAAGCTGTCTGACATTTACATCCCAAGCCAGGGGAAGAAAACTTGTAGGGAAAGGCTCTAGACCCAGCTGGATGAATAACCACTTCAAAAAGGTTATTAGGAGTAAACAGAGCGCCTAGAGGGAACGGAAAAAGGGATTGATCAGCAAGAAAAGTACATCTTGGAGGTTAGAAAATGTAGGAATAAAGTGAAAATTGCTAAAAGGCAAGCTGAATCAGCTCTTGCCAAGGAAGTTACAATAAATAATAAGAGGTTTTTGTAGTTATATAAATAAAAAGACAATAGGATGGATAATGCTGGTCCTCTGTCTTTAATCTCCGTCCCATCCACATTACATAATCTAGGTGTGGCCCCAAAACCAAACAAATATTTTGCCTCGGTTTTCCGTAAAGATGATAACATGGAACATGAGCATGAAGATATGATGGCTGATGGAAATGACTATCTAAAAATGGAGATGATCACATCTGACATGGAAGAAAACCTTACAGATCTTAATGCACTCAAATCAAGGGGATTGGGTCATTTTAATCTCACAATAATTACATTAGTATTTGTCATAGCTCATTATGTATCCTTTAAAGTTGTATGCATATCCAGGGATTTCATACTCAGACTAGAGGCACTGCACTGCAGAGGATATTTTCTTAACTGTGTCCCAAGACAAGAAAAGAAAGAAATTTGAGTGGGAAAAGAGTAGAGAAAATTTTTGTTGTAAAGTAAAAGTTTAGAAGGGGAACTTCAAACAAAGAAGGATTATAATTACAGTGTGTTTACATTTCTGCTTTTAAACCTGAAATGTTCATGGGTGTACATTTATTCAATGGCAATTATGTAGTGCAGTGTATTTATACAATTAAAACAGCAATATCTTAAATAGGTGTTTCCCAGCTCTTGAAAGCTGAGTCCCACTTCTAGAAAATAAAACCAGTCACAATACCCTGTGTCATCCCTACTGTGTGCTATTAAAGGCCTGCACAGTTTAAGGCTTGTCTACACAATAAGTTAACAGGAAGTTACACCAGCATAAGGAAAGGTATGAATTTATATTGCAGTGTGTTGGGTTTTTTTACTGCTGTAACCCTCCATGTGGATGCTCTCATTTTTTTAATTAATTCACTCTGGAAGTGAGATAATAGTCAAACACATATTATTAGGCTCCATTTAGGGTTAACTGGGTGATATTTAAGGGCTTGTAACATACAGGAGGTCAGATTAGATCATCTGCTGTTCCCGTCTGGCCTTAAACTCTAGGAATCTATGAGTCCACGTGGAGAGTTACGTCAGTATAACTACTGCAGTGTGGACTGAAAAGTCTGTGCATCCCCTTGTATATACTCTCCTCTTGGGGATGCGCTCCATAGTTTGAGAAACATTGCATTACGATATAATATGCAATCAATTTATTTTAAAAATGGGAGTATACTACCACCCAAGATGGCTTAGCAGCTGGTAATTTGGGTTTATCATAGTTTTGAAGGAGTGAAACCAGGTTTTAGCTGTATTATAAGATGTACTGGTTTTAGATTTTAAGTTCCTTAGGGCAGGGGCTGGGTTTATTTGTGCTTTGAACACCAGAGATATCATCAGAGAGAGCTCAAATAATAAATACTAGTAATACGGTACAAGGCAGTTTTGTGTTACGCTTGCATTAGAACTGTCTTTATCACCTAGAAAAACACATTTCAAACTCCAGGGAGGGAGTGGGGCCAGGGAAATGACAAGAACTTATTGGCACTCTCTTTTATTGGACTAACTACAAATAAAATGGGCTCTCTTTCAAAAGCCATACTCTTTTCACCAGCCTACAACAACAAGAGTGAGGGAGAAAGGATACAGTGCCAGAGAGTTCAGAACTCATCAAGTTCAGAGATAAAGCAATTCATCTTATTTTCTGGATGCTCCAATACAAGAGACAAACAGTAAGAAACAATAAGTACACATGGTCTGCTGGATTGAAATACTCATAACTTTGGCTATGAATCCACCTTAAAATATGCATGTTTCTCTTTTTGGACCCGTTAAACATGACTATGTCAGGCCTTAGAGTGTATCAATTCTGAGTGTGTGAACTAACTGACATAACCCTTACTCATAACTAACTCCTGTCAATTGTTCTCTTTATAGATGAATGAGAGTTTGAATACAATACAAAATATCAAAGCACTTTATAAATATGAATGTATTAAGAAACAAATTACATGACAGCACAATGACACAGGATACTGCAGAAAAAATAGGAATACATGCAAAGGGCCCAATTCTGCAAACACAAACAGGAATAGTGATTACTATCAGTAGCCATTGGCTTGGACGGCATTTGCAGTACAGTGCCATAAGACTGTCTCGTTCCTTCCCTATTCCTCCAACACACATTTTATATGAACACGAATACACTATATTCTTTAATGCTCTGGGGAATTCTAACGGTTGTAGCAGTTTGCACCTTACAGGCTGCTTCAGCTGAAACTGTGCAGAGGCTGCTGGAAGACAGTCCAAAGCTCATGGAGAAATCTTAATGGAAAAGCCTTCATTTTAGGGGTAGAGGAAAAAAGGAGAAAAAACAAACTTTTACTAACCAGAGCCAAGTATAGAAGACTAACTTGGCTCTGCGGAAAAAAACCCAGCCCTCTTTCTGAAAGGCTAGTGTACTTTGACATATCCTCGAACACTGTGGCATGAAATTGTAAGTACCTTTAGAGTCATAAAGATGTATCCTGTCTATCCATAGTATGGAGACATTAATAAGTGGATTTTCCCCATGATACCTCATGTCAATTCGTAGTATGAAGACATTAATAAACAGGTCTTTGACATGATAGCTTATCCACCTTTGGAACAGAAACAATGTATCATGTCAAGCAGCCTATGGAACTTTTACAATGTTAACATTTAAAAATTGGATATCTATGGTAACAGTTTAAGATTTTTTGGTGTGTTTTTTATTTTCTACCCTTTCCTCTTTTCTCTCTCTCACCCGCCCCCACCCCGGATCCCCAAAAGCCTCTTTCCCAAGGGTTCATATATTAACAGCACACAAATAAAAATCTGAATTTTAGTAACGAAAAATATAGGTTTAAAGACTCTTAATAAAATGAACATACACATTTGCTTTTCTCCAACTAGGAAGCGTCAAATTCACATACTCTCATATATTTTACTACAAATTCTAAATTTGCTCTTGGGTTAAAAGCTTTATTCCTTGAACAAATTTTATAGCAACATTATAAATCCTTGAAAAGCTTGGATTATAACCTAATGTATGATATGTTAAGCGCAGATGTATGAACACGACCATATAATAAACTCAGCCACAAGTTAAAATAATGTTAAAGGATGACCAGTCTGGTTTAAATCCATAAAAACATGGAAAATAAAAAAGCACTCTTATTATGCCAAGGTGTTGCAGCATGCACAGTATGCTCTGAAAGATTATGTATTGTTCATGCCATGAAACATTGGGGCAAACTAAGGACAGAGTCAGTCTAGAATAACAGCCTTAGATTTGAAATCCTTTATTTGCTCGGTATAATAAAACACATAATTCTTTATCATAACATTGTTTTTCAATATTTAATAGAAATTGTAATATTTTAAAATAGAAAACTTTTCATTTGTTGTAATAGATTAGATAGTCCTTTTCTGAGATTTTATTTGAACTGTGATACTGGATTCCAAATGTTATATTTGTGCTGAGTTATTACGGCATTCTTTAAAATATGCAATAAAATTATGAAAAATTAGGGTTTAGAATGGAATTAACGACCAAAGCCTTATTTATCTTTAATTACATGATCTCATACTACTCCCCCCTCCCCCAGGACCCCTGCCTCATTCAGTTCAGACAGTATGGATGGTTCTCTAGGAATGAATCATGGTTGAATGCTGAATGAGGCTGTTCTCTGGAGGATTCCTATCTCATTTCTTACATAAATTGGAAGGTGTATAATGAATGAGGCAGGAAGAGAAAGGATAGTCTCATGGTTATGGAAGTTCATTGGCACCCTGGAGAACTGGATTCTATCCCCGTTTTAGCCAAAGTCCCTATGTCATGTTGGGCTAATCATGTAAGTCATAATTTTCACAGGTGGCCACTAAATTACGTTCTTCATTTTCTGGGTGCCCAATCTGAAACATCTGGGGCCAGATTTACAAACATGCTGAGCATTTGCAACTGAAGTTGATTGGAACTGAGCTTTGAACTCCTACAAAAATGTAAGTATGCTTAAAAAAAATCAGTGTCAAGTTCAGCACCCAAAATAAGTGGATACTTTTGACAATTTTGGCCTTAATCTCTCTGTACCCCAATTCCCCATCTGTAAAAAATGGGGATCGGTCAACAATCCCTCAGACTTCGAGGATGATTGTCTGCCACAAAATGATAGTCATTTATTGCTGGTGGGTCCGCAGATGGCTAACGAGGCCTATCCAGGATCCACAGATCTTGTCATTGTTGGGGAAGATATTACCTTGATTAAAAAAACAAAAACAAAACAAACTGAATCCCACCTACCACAATTCCATCATGTGTGGGGCCTTGTGTAAATCACGATTTTCTGGAAATTGTAAAAATGCCCCCAAACCACGATTTTTTAAAAAAGGAAAATGATTACAACAAAGTCTTCAAAACAAAACATTAATTAGCTAGTCAGCTTTCAGGATGGAGTGAACTTTAAAAAATAACCTTCGTCATTTTCAAGGACAGAATGAATTTTACAAGTAATGTTAGACAAAACTGACTAAGGGCCCTGCTCTACAGCCAAAATGCTTCTGAAATAAATGTAGTCAAACTTTACTAATTCTGGGTCACTGAGAACGAAAATGATGCTTAAAATTGTTGATTGGCTCTAGTTTTCAAGACATGCTATTGGGTCAGTATATACGACCCTTGACTTGGGAATGGCGGAGGATAAGTGAGTTATAAAGGGAAGGGAATCTCAATTTAAACCAGAAATGACTAAAATACATCTTTGACTGGATCTATGAATAAAATCTATGACTGGGTTTGGACAGTACTTGCTTTTTAGGCAAAACAATGAATGATACAATCTGAAGCTGGTATTGCGTCATACATGATATGAATTGCATCATGTTATTCCTAGAAGTTATGGATGATGCAATCATAACGAAGCTTACATCACTCTGCTGAACAAATTGCCCTATATCAGCTCTAGAAATCATACAGTGTCGTGCTCTCTTATTTGTCAGTGTTTGATTTTGCAAAGGGACACATTTCTGTTTAGCCAAAGTGAGCAGAGATGCCTCGTACTTGTGTGAACAGTGCAGATAACGTCTGCTATGTTTGTGGTGAAGTGACTTTTGCATCACAAAAGCGCAGTATAACCACTATGGTTAAGAAAGCCTATCACCTTTCTTTTGGCTGCAAAATTGGAGATCAGGACAAGAGGTGGGCCCCACACATATGCTGCAACACTTGTGCAACAAATCTTCGCCAGTGGTTGAACAGGAAAAGGAAATCTATGCCTTTTGCAGTGCCAATGATTTGGAGAGAGCAAAGAGATCATACCAGCAATTGTTACTTCTGCATGGTGCCTCCAGTTGGGAAAGGTGTGTCAAAGAAGAAAAAGTGGACTGTGCATTATCCAAACATTCCATCAGCTATACGCCCAGTACCCCACGGAGAAGGACTGCCGGTTCTTGATGCACCAGAATCATTCTCACTTGAGTCAGACGAGGAAGAGGAAGAGGATGAAACTTCTGGTCCTGAACCATCAATGTCACAGGACCCACATTTTCTCCCATCCTCCTCCTCTGAACCACACCTCATAACACAAGGTGAACTGAATGACCTTGTCAGGGATTTGAAACTACCCAAGAGTAAGGCAGAGCTTTTGGGCTCCAGACTACAGCAGTGGAATCTCCTGGCAGGTGATGTGAGGGTTTCCATGTTCCGTGACCATCAAAAGGATCTTGTCCCATTCTTCTTCATGGAAGGTGATCTTGTAGCCTGCAACAACATCAATGGCGTGATGGCAGCCCTCAACATCGTTCACGATCCAGATGAGTGGAGAATGTTCATTGATTCATCGAAGACGAGTTTTAAAGCTGTTTTACTGCATAATGGCAATGTTTTGCCATCAATTCCAGTTGGTTATGCAGTCCATATGAAGGAAACCTATGACAACATGAAACAACTTTTGAGGTGCATAAACTATGACCAACATCAGTGGCAGCTTTGAGGCGATTTGAAGGTTGTTGCGCTCTTGCTTGGTCTGCAGACTGGATACACAAAGTACTGCTGTTTTCTCTGTGAATGGGATAGTCGTGCAAGAGATTCCCACTACATCAAGAAAGATTGGCCACTCCGACAGTCATTGGAGCCTGGGAGGAAAAGTGTTCAGCATCCACCCCTTGTTGAATCAAGGAAGATTTTGTTACCACCCTTACACATCAAGCTGGGTCTGATGAAGAACTTTGTCAAGGCCATTGACAAAACACAAGCAGCTTTCAAGTACCTCCGTGGAAAATTTCCAAGGTTAAGTGAAGCTAAGATAAAGGAAGGTGTCTTTGTTGGTCCTCAGATTCGTGAACTTCTTCGAGATGATGCATTTGACCATGCACTGTGTGGCAAGGAAAAAAAGGCATGGAAAGCCTTCCAGTTAGTGGCAATAAATTTTCTCGGAAACAACAAGGCAGACAACTACAGGTTGTTGGTGGAAAACCTCCTCAAGGCATACAAAAGCCTTGGTTGCAACATGTCACTAAAGATACATTTTTTGCACTCTCATCTAGATTTTTTCCCACCGAACTGCGGAGCAGTGAGCGACGAGCACGGCGAGCGATTTCACCAGGACATTGCAACAATGGAGAAACGCTATCAGGGCAAATGGAGCCCATCAATGCTTGCAGACTATTGCTGGACAGTGACAAGAGATGCTCCATTTAATGAATACAAGAGACAAGCCAAGAAGTGCTGAGTAGACACTGAATAGGACTAAACTATGGACATAATAGTTTTTTGCCTTTTGTTTCATAATAAATTTTATTTATAACACCCCTTTGCTGATTTTTAAAGTGTTACATAAACAGGACAGGTGAAATAGTATCATGTAAAGCAACCATAAACACATGAAAAGACCTAGGTTTACAATTTATGATTAAAACTCTACTATCTACACAATATACATAGACATAAAATGTAAAAACTTAAATATCTTAGAAACAGTAGCCAATCAGTTGTTTTAATTGTCATATTTGAATTCAGCACATCAAAATACATACTAAATAGCACATTTTATCTCTGAAGCAGACGACTTCTCAAAAATTGTAGACCAGTGATTTGTAAAATTCATTCAATGCAAACTCCGAGAAATTCAATACTTTGCCATTAACACTGTCGTTAATTTTACACGGGACCCTAATGACATGGAATATACCAGGGTTAGAACCAGTGGTGAGCTGGAGCCGGTTCTCACCGGTTCGCGGGAACCGGTTGTTAAATTTAGAAGCCCTTTTAGAAACGGTTGTTCCGTGCGGGGCAACCAGTTCTAAAAGGGCTTCTAAATTTAAACAACCGGCCCCAGCTGTTTGGCACGCGGCAAGCCTGGGTGGGAGGGGGGAAAAGCGGAGCGACGGTGCCTCGGGAGGCAGAGGCGGAGGTGAGCTGGGCGGGGGGGAGGGGCGGTGGGGAGCTGCCGCTGGGTGCTCTGCTTCTCCCCCCTCCCTCCCAGGCTTGCAAGCCCGGCAGTGTGTGGACAGCGCACCCAGGGGAGGAGGCAGGGGCGGGGATTTGGGGAAGGGTCAGAGTTGGGGCGGGGGCGGAGTTGGGGCCGGGGGCGCGAGCACCCACTGGCGCCGACTAAAGTCAGCGCCTATGAGCCGGGGCAGGGAGCGGTTCCTCTGCACCTCCTCCCCCGACGTGCCGCTGCTCCGCTTTTCCCCCCTCCCACCAGGCTTGCAGGAATCAGCTCTTTGGCACGCGGCAAGCCTGGGAGGGAAGGGGGGAGAAGCGAAGCAGCGGTGCCTCAGGGAAGGAGGCGGAAGCGCGCCTGGGGGATGAGGCGGGGATTTGGGGAAGGGGTGGAATGGGGGCGGGGCTGTGGGTGGAGCTGGGGGAGGGTGCGACCCCCTCGTGGGGTGAGGAGGGAACTGGTTGTTAAAATTTTGGTAGCTCATCACTGGTTAGAACCCTTAGATCCACTGCACAGATCTCTGCCACTTGAACGAACAGAGGAACTGAGAGCAATAGTAGGCTGGTTCTGTGAACCAGCACTATGAGACAAGTTTTGCCAGTGGGTTTCACCGCTATTTGTTGACAGCAGAGGAACAGTGAGAATCAGGAATTTTAGGTTCCATTCCAGATTATGGAGTGTGCTTTGGTGTTCCCCACTCCAAGACTGACCTTTCTGCCCTTTCCCTGTCCTGTCTGATTCCCTACCGGACTACTCATCCCAGTCTCTCTCAGCCCGAGCTCAGTGTTTCATGCCAGTCCCAGTCTCTTCACTTATCCAGTCCCAACCTCCATCTCTCAGGCTCCTAATCCCAATTCTGATCTCCTTTTCCAGGTAGTCCTACAAATGGGCCCCCCGTCTGAGTCCCACTCTTCCCCCCATCCAGCTCCCCACTCCTAGTCCCCCACCCTTGGTCTCCTTTGATCTCAATCCCATCTGCTTGTACTCTACTACCATTCAGTGTCTCTCCCCAGACTTCTTGTCCCAGTCTGCCCTGCCCTGTCCTCCTCCTAGCTCCATGTCTCAGTCCCCCTTGTTTCAACCTTAGACTTCTTGTCCCAGTCTCTTCCCTCCACCACCCCTCGGTTGGGCTCGTTCCTTCTGCATGAGAGTAAGGCGGCTTCCTCCTCCACGCTACCTGGACACCAGCAGGAGCATCGACAGCACAGACTAACACGGCTGCTACTCTGAAACCTTCCTGCTCTCAGTTTCTCTGCCCAGCACCAGTGTCCCACAGCAGCCATGAGCAGCAACTGCAGAAAAAGTCACCTTAGCCCTGCAGCTCTCGGTTGCAGCATGCTCAATGGAGAATTAAACTGGCAAACTCTAACACGTCTCTATTGAGCATGTGCAAATTGAAATTTATCAGATGCTTATAACTTGGTCAAATGTGTGTGTATAGGAACAGCAGAAGAGAAATTGCTGACACAAAGGGGTCTGCCTGCCAAATTTCAAGTCCCTGCTCCAAAGCATGAACCAGAGCTGAACCAAATGGTTGTAAGAATTTTTTTAATATGGTTAAACAATGAATTTTCCCCTAATCTCATTCTTGCAAACAGATGAACTATTTTTTACTGAAACCTTCCCAAGAAATTTAGCCTGAGGCAGACACAGCATGGAAAATTTCAGCCCTAGTGGTTGAAGTTTGGGAAAGTTATAAGCAACTGGAAACAGGGTCTTACAATGAGGTGTCAGGCAACCCTAATAATAGGCTGCACTTCCCGCTACACCTATAACACAACAGCATAGCAGGTGCTGCCACCAGCTGCATATAAAATTGCACAAAAATGTGATCCAGAGTTGTGTTTAAATTAAAAATAAAAAACCTCCTTAATCGCATTCTCTTACAACAAAGTTGTAAGTTATTAAAAAAATTAAAAATCAAGAACCATTGATAGTGAAGAGGGATAAAACTCCATGTTACCTGAACAAGCTCCTGCTCCAGTTTCATGCCCCAGGATGAATCACACTGTGATGTTACATGTACTGTACTATAGCACTCTCCCTGGAGGTGGCTCTTAAGAGAGCTAAACGTGCTCTGGAGCTGAATGGCTGTACATAGCCAGAGTCCTGGCAAGATGGTTATAAAAACCGAGTTTCCAGAGAAGTGGAGAGATAGTACTTGGTAGCTAACCCCACCCCTCTTTAGACTTCAGTTTATTTGAGATGCTGTAAATAATGTCATCCAGCCTCTCTCTCACAGCATGTGTGTGTCAATGATTTGCCATTTGTGTTCTGTGAGTACAGACCAGACAGGCAACTCATATTAACTCTTTTAGATAACCTAAATACAATTGTCCCAGAGGATAAATCTTCTAGACATAGTCAGTCCTGTCAGTAATGGATGTCTGGGTTCAGTAACAGCAGATCCAGACTTTGGGACACCAAGACCTACAGATCGGATATGGCTCTGCACGTCTTCCTAGTTCTCCAACTTTGCTCACTTCAGTTCATTTTGGAACATGAGAGGCCAGTTCAGCTTGGGGCATATGTGTCTCCACATCCACAGACCCTTCTATGTAAAAGGGCAAAGTCTATGACAACCATCTTGTTGCAGCCATATACAGCAAGCATTCTCCCTCTTTCATGCTCTAAATCTACTCTCTGGCATAGATGTAGGAGACACTGTAATCTCACCCCTACTCTAGTCCATCTATCACCTCCTGCTACAAGTCAGTTGGGCTTTTTTACTCCTCAGTCTTAGAGGTAGACTGACTGTACTGAGACTCCAGGATCCAGAGACTCCAGGATCCAGTGTACTTCCAGACCAACCTAGCAGAGTTGGTCTGTCCAGTTGTAGAGTTTAATGCACAGCTGGCCTTGAAGAACACTACAGATGAGTGGCGTTGGAAATTTTTTTATTATGGGGGTGCTGAAAGCCACTGAATAAAACAGTAAACCCTGTATAGAATGGAAACTACTTCAAGCTGCAACATTAGCACCCTTAATTCCAGCATCCCTGCAGACATCCTTGACACTTTGACTAATATATTTTTGTCCTTCATCTCCCCTACAGATCACTGACAAACTACATCAAATGAATAACAAGGACAGAATGTGGTAGCACAAAATTTACTCTAAATCTCACCACAGAGAACAGAAGCAGTTCATGAGAACCTGCAATGAAGCAGTGAAGGAGGGTTCATAAGGCTAAATAGTGACTTAGCTAATAAACCTAGATTACCCTCACTAGCCTACGACTGAAACTTTCTTACTGTTTTTAAATGATGTGACAGGTCCTGCCTGGTACTCCAAATCCTATAATTTTGTCCTATTAGAACACAACTCTTCTAAAGTGATGACAACCTTTATGATACCCACTTCTGTTTTCTCTTGCTGCTGCCATGGCAAATAAACCTTAGACAAAGATGGACAAAAGAGTGAGGGCAACGCAGACATACTTAGTACTTTGCTCTGAAAGGTATGGGAAATGGCATGAGAATTAATGGTTGACTTCCATGTGCAGTTACCATCAAATAAGTCTGGCCACCCCTGACCTAAAAATAATAATATGCAGCCAGAAATTAACACAAATCTGCTATAAAACACCATGGTTTGTTTTCCCTCTTTTCAGCAGTGACTAAATCAATCTTTAAGTTGAAGAACTATTGGGTTAATCAGAAATCTGAATAAATATAATCTGGGAACTAAGTAGTGCACTTTCTTGTGCTCTGGGAACGATGAAAGCCTTTTCTAAATAAACAGAGCAAAATTAGACTAATGCAAAAACAATTTGCTTAGTAAAGCTTTAACATAGAACACTATACTTTGTATTGTGTGACGAAAAAAATATATATCAGCAACTAACACTGAATATCAGTATGCTTAATGTAACACTGAATCTGAAGTTTCCGGTCATTAAGCATTAACTCAAACTCTTGGCTATCTTCAAGCCCTCTCATGATTATCATTTGTAGAGGGTGGGTGATTTTGCACCTTTGTAAAAGCCTGTACTTCCTTCACAAAAGCTTTGAACCATTTTTACAGGTTTTCATTAAAATTCTAATGAAACATAGTAAATCCAAACCCAGCAGTTGCGAAAACATGTCCAGATTTAGACACTTGTGTCTCTAACCACAAGGGTTTTATTTGGCATCTCACACACCATTTAGGTATGGGATATTTACATGGCATTCATATATATCCTACTCATGCAAATTCTGCATGAGTGAGAGAGAAATCAAAAATATTTAAAGGGCTAACAGAAACAGGAGTCACCCTGTAATGTGCATTCCCATATCCAGATCATATTCCACAAATACTCTCTATTTAGGGTTTGCTCTCTCACTACATCAAATAAACCACCAAGACTCAATTTTGCAGCCACACTGCATGCAAGACTCACACTGATAGTTAAAACTATCTAACAGTTAAAAACCTATGCACGAACCTGGGTATCCTTTGTGAGAAAATAATGGAACTTATTTTGGATGGGTTTATGACTCTATGCAAACTTTTCACAAAACCCTAGACACAATTTTATTTTCCTCTAAATCAGGAATGGATGCAATTTCAAAATACTAAAATACTGTGGTTTTTTGGAAATCAATCAGAATATGATGGCAGCTATTAGGAGTCATTTTTCTTAATTCACTATAGAAATGTTTTGCTTACAAAGAGATATGCTAAAAATACAGTACAAAGACAACAATAAGACTTTCATTTTGCATTGGCGTAACAGTGAATTTCCTATATTTACTTTGATCAGAGCCTGAGAATAAATGAAAAATGCATACTGTACTTTGTTTGTTGATAACATTCTTTGCACATTACATATGTGAACTTTAATTCTGAAATTAGGGGTAGGAAGAGTTGCCATCCCTGCTGGGGTCAATGCTTCTCTGGTGTTTGAAACATTCTGTATTTTTGTTGCATAATATGAAAGTGGATATTTTCAACACAAAGTTATTTAGAAAGCACTGTTTTTCTTTTATATATATATATAAAATCTATTTGGATACACCCAGAGTAGTACATGCATGAAAGTCGTACCATAGGAGCTTTATGGATGATAGGCTAAAAGCGACAAATCAATCTGAAATATATAAAGAAGTTTCATTGTTTAACCTTACTCAGATTAATTTACTGAAATCATCATCTACATTCTAAATAATGAATATTTGGTTGCATTTGTAATAGTGACAAAACAATGAAGATTATGGAAAGAGCAGATCAACCTTTTAACCTTACTTTTGTTGATTTAAAGATGTCATTAAATAAAAGACTACCACCTATAGAACTTCTTGAAGGAGTCTTTACAGCAACATTTTTAGTTGGGTGGAATACTTTATTATTCATCCTTTTTGATCAGTGATTATAATGGAATCAAATAAAGCCTAGCGTAATCTACAGTATATGGAGTGCTGCATATCCACTATTTTGATAATGTGCATTTCAAATGGATATATCACAGCTTACTTGGGGTGCACAAATAAGTAGGGTTGCCAGGCGTCCAGTTTTGACTGGAATGCCCAGTTGAAAAGGGAGCCTGGTGGCTCTGCTCAGCACCGCTGACCGGGCCGTTAAAAGTCCGGTCAGTGGTGCAGCAGGGCAAAGACAGGCTCCCCGCCTGCCATGGCTCCGCACAGCTCCTGGAAGTGGTGGCATGTTCCCACTCAGGCTCCTAGGTGCAGGGATGGCCAGGGGGGCTCTATGTGGTGCCCCCACCCCGAACGCTAGAATTGCAGCCAATGGGAGTGCGGGGGAGGCACGTGTGGACGGAGCAGCATGCAGAGCTGCCTGGCTGCGGCTCTGCCTAGGAGCTGGACGGGGGACATGCTGCCGCTTCCAGGAACTGTCTGAGGTAAGCGCTGCCTGGAGCCTACATGCCAAACCCCCTCTGCATCCCAACCCCCTGCCCTAGCCCTGAGCTCCTCCCACGCTCCGAATCCATTGGCCCCATCCTGGAGCACCCTCCTGCACCCCAAACCTCTTATCCCTGGCCGCACCCCCAGCCAGAGCCCTCACTCACCCCTGCACCCCAACCCCCCTGCCCCAGCCCGGAACCCCCTGCCACACACTGAACCCCTCATCCCTGGCCCCACCCCAGAGCCCTCAACCCCTCCCGCACCCCAATCTCCTGTCCCAGCCCAGTGAAAATGAGAAAGTGAGCGAGGGTGGGGGAGAGCAAGAGACGGAATGAGGGGGGATGGAGTGGGGGGGGGTGGAGCCTATGGGCAGATCAGAGGGTGTTTGGTTTTCTGCAATCAGAAAGTTGGCAACCCTACAAATAAGTACTATAGCTTTAGAAAGTTATAGGCATGCATGTGAAAAATAGCCTAATATTTGATCACTAACTCTGAACCCTGCAAAGGGTAGTCTTGACCACAGTACCCAATCTCACTCTCACTGAGGTCAAAGGGAACAGTATTGGACCCCTGGGAAACTGACTCAGCATGAATAAGGTTCAGTGAGTTTGCTGCAGATCGTTTTAGTTTTCGGGCAGTCCCACAACATACAGCAGAATTACCACAAAGTAAGTGCTTGCATACGATCTTCCAACTTCCAAACAGGAAATTAATACAGAGGTTTGGTATGACTGCATATTTAAATAAATGAAAGTGGATTCATTTGAATGTGCCAGTCCAAACATACACACCTGCCGTTACTTAAACTGAGTGAAAAAGTATCAAGTAAAATAACCTCAGGTGCAAATATCATTCAAATATATGCACCTGTATATATCTAAATTCCCAGTCATTCTAATAACTGCAGGTATGTCTATTTGAATATTTACATATTAAAATATTCACACCTATAGCAATTGAATGTGTAATATTTTAACATGCTTATTTAAAAATACATACATTGGGGAGGCTCTTTCTCTTAGAACATTGCTGGTCAATGCAAGTCCCAGCATCAAAAAACATGGGATGTACATGACTGTCTCCTTACCATGATTCTATGCATTACAAATAGGCTCAGAAGGATTAGATTTTTTTATCAGTAACTGTCAGAAATGTTGTTTTCGCTGTACACACACAAATCAATTAAAATACTTCTATTAATTACAAATTTACAGAGAGGCAAAGAAAAGAAATTCTGCTTGAACACTCAGAGTTTGATCTAAGGATATTTACTTTGTATATTTTGACATGTGATGCTGACAATTTGTATTTTAATGGTTACAAAGCTTTAGCTTTTTGAATCTCAATGTTTAGCTTTTTGAATCTCAATGTCTATGGTCATTAAATAATTATTGTCCAACTCCCGCACATAATTACCAGCAACTGTTTAAATTAAAAATAAATAAAAATAGGGAAAAAAGGCTTAAAAATAAACATCAATATTATCTGTCAAAATCATAGCAAAATAAACATCAAATTCTGGCACACCTAATTATGGTTCTCAAAGGGAAAGTGTGAATACAATAGTAAAGTAATGGATTGGAAGCTTAATTATAACAGGTAAATATGAAATTTACTCAATAAAATTTCTTCTTCAATATTACTGAGCGATTCATAATTGTTCCAATACAAGCCAAATATTCAATGTGCATAAAGACATATTTGGGTTCATATTATATCTATCTATCAATAGATAGATAGATAGATAGATAGATATCACAAATACTGAATATAATTCCTTCTCTGCCTTATCATTTTCTCCATTTAATGTTTCTAATTTATAATGACTTTTTTTCTCCTATTTGTTCTGTTTTATACTGAAAATATTTCACTTATTTGCATTATTCTTCTTTGGTGAACAAGGTAAAATTATCTTTTATTGTTATTCAAAACTTCTTATCCATAATTATTTAGATTGACCTGCCCTTTAAAAAAAGTGTAATATCTTCCTGACTCTTTCATTTTTAGATTTTTAAACCACACAGTATTGATTTGTGTAGTCCATGTAGCAAAAACAAAACCCAGGTTTACTGTAAGTGAATTTTTAAAACATAGGTGAGAAAAGGCATGCAAGTATTTAACTCAGATGAAAAACATTAATATAAATGGAAAAATCTAAATGAGTCTTATTCAGGAGCATTTCATAACAATTATAATGGCCTGGAGTAGTCAAATATCATCATTTAAAATAAACAGAATTAGAGCTCATAAAATGGTTTAAAATTGTATTTCCAAAATCATTACAAAATTGTTTGTCATTTCTAACCAAACAAAAAATAACAACTTTCTGTTCTGAGAACGTGGGTGGGGGTTACAAATTTCTAAACAGGAGCTAGTGCTTAGATTATCTATTTTCAGGTGGGGACCTTATGCCAGTGGAATGGTAGACAGTAGTTCAACTACTTTTAGTGGGTGAAGACATAGAAATGCCTTATTGGTTTCATGCAACTTTTTATTATGGGCTATCATATTCTTCTGTATTCTCTCCCACCTTTCCTCTGAAATAAGCTATCATCACCACCCTATTCCAAAAATGAAACATTCATTTGTAGCAAACTACGGGGCACCATTTATTGGTAACAGTTCCCCTCTAAGCCCAGGTCTACACTAACCCCCCCTGTCGAACTAAGATACGCAACTTCAGCTACGTTATTAACGTAGCTGAAGTCGAAGTACCTTAGTTCGAACTTACCTGTGGTCCAGACGCGGTGCGCAGGCTCCCCCGTCGACTCCGCCTACTCCACTCGTCGAGCTGGATTACCAGCGTCGACGAGGGAACACTTCCTGGTTCGATTTATCGCGTCTTGACAAGACGCGATAAATCGAACCCAGAACATCGATCCCGCGCCTCCGACGCGACGGGTAAGTATAGACATACCCTAAGTGGAGTGCAATTTCCAAAGCTAATACTTCTCATTAAGAAAAGCCACCACCAGTCACCTTTTTAAACCAGAAGCCTGCTCTCTTAAGCATCTCTGATGACTGCGACTGCCTCAGTATCCCATAGGAAGAGAGGCAGTCACTAAGGTAACCTGAATCTAAACCACATAGGCCTTTTAGGATTAAAACCAACACTATCAACTTCACCCAGAAATAACTACATAGATCACAGAACACAGATGTAACATATTTTCTACATGAAACACTATTTAATAAGCAAAGTGGGATGCCTCATTCTGCCTTTGCTGCAATTTCAGGATAGTCTAAGGTGTAGCCCTTACACAGATGGCACCACAATAACCCACACTTGAGGTGACAAAGGGTTGGACAGCCACTCGTGCATAAGCAGAGGGGTCAATCTGGGCCTTTTAAAAAGAATTTATACATTGGCAAAATTACTATAACAGTAACTAGTATTATGTACAGTTCAAATAAGCAGACTCCATTAACAAGAAGATATTTGTCATTAAATTCAACAATTTGAATTACAAACTGTTGAAAAGAGTTTGCAGAGCTGAGATAATCCCTTTAAAGCAAATCCTATTAAAGCACTAACTACCTGCTGCTTCTCCTTTAGCAGTTAATAATCAAGCTAGCAATTAATTACTTGCAACAACCAATTTTGTATGGTTTGTTGCATAAATTATAAAGCAAAAAGGGAATGGCCTATATTCCGGTTGCTGCAAAACAGTTACCAACTTTTCCAGAATAAAACTAATTTTTCAAAATGCTGCACTAAAACTGCTGTAATAAGCCACCGAATACAGCTTAATATTGCAATCATCATCTCAGAATTCATCCTCCCTGCAGTTAGCAACTGGCATGATAGGGCATTCACCAGCTTTGGCTTTGGGCCATTAAATAATATTGCCTGCTGCTAACAGCAGATACTTCATGGGTTATTGCTTAATTAATCACAGGACACAACTTTAATGGACACTTATATTTCATTTCACATCCTTATTATTACACAGTAATATTGCATTATTATACAGCATAAAAAGTCAAAAAAGTTAAAAAGGTTTTGCATGTGAAATATTAGTTTAAGTTTAAAGCACCTGAGTCACACCGATATTTTTTATAATTCAATTCACACATAAAAATCATTTATTTTACTGCAGAAATAACTAATGAATAATAAAGATCAGCTCACATAAAAGGGCAGTAATATTTTAATGTTAACATTAAATTTTGGTTAATAAATCAGCTATTAAATTTAAATATTTTGTCAGTTTATTTAGTATTTGGGCTATGCTATGCTTTATGTGATACCACCAGCTATGTATTAAAACTCATGATGGTGAAATAAACTAAAAGGTCAATGTACACTTGAAAGTGATACTATCTCCCATATTAACATCCCACATCTCGCCTTTGCTAATTCATAATTCAGTATTGTTATTTGTACAAATCATCAACTTGCTCTCACAGGGTGACACTCATCCATGTACAAAGAACAAGAATAAAATCTACGCATTACTTCAATCTCACTTGATCCCTCAAAATAGTTGTTAAGTAAGACTTAAGTGGTGCATTGGCCTTGTTTTGACTCTCTGCAGAGGGGTGAATTTTATCCCAAAAGACCATTTGCTGAAGTTCTAAGAGGCTTGGCTCTAAATTTGCTTAATTCTAAAACTACTACTATGTTTTTTCTTGCAGATTTCACCCTCTTTCTTTTTCAAAATGCTCATCATTGCAATTATATTTTTTTAACCTTTACTGTTTTTGTAGGTCCTAAACAAACCCACGTATGTGTGATTCCCACTTTAATTGCTGGATTTGATTTAAATTAACTGATGCTTCAAAGATCTATTTTTTTCTTTTGATGGTAATGAAGAAGTGGGGAGCAATAAGATGAAATGTTACTGGAATTTTCAGTTTGGGTCAAGGTATTTCTGTGCTAATTCATACTGAGTTGTTTTGCAAATTCTTCGTCTCGACACACCTAGATAGGTCCACCAGGCAAGGAATTAAACAAAGTCATTGATACATAGCATTGATTAAAGGTTTCAGAGGATGTGTAATATCATTCTGCAGTGCAAAGGCATAAATGAGCAAATCTTTGATATGATACACTATGTCAGCCCTGTGGTACAGCCACGTTCATCAGCACATTTTTGATCAGTGCTTCATCAGATTGCCAAGTATTGTGCCAGTTCACCCCATGGAACTCTACAGGTATCAGTGCATACAGTAAATAATCCAGAATACGTAATTTAAACAAAAGTGGAAAAAAACCCAGCTATAGTGCATGCACAGCAGCTGTCAAATATTTGAAGGACTTGATTTTTTTAAAAACACAAAGAAACACCAGTGTCATGCAAAGTGCGTTGAAAATTTGATTTTTAAAATGTACTCTTTTTAAAAAACATTTTGTCTGACAAAACACCCCTGAAATTTATTCAAAGGATTTTTGCTCCTCTCTATTTAAAAATCTCTGTTATTTACCCCAATATTAATAATATTCTGTTCAAAAGATGTTCTCTCAAGCTAAGTTTAAATATCAAGGTTAAGATGCAAATACATTTTTGAAAACTGATTTATACATCTGAATTTAGATGAATGGAAAAGTTGCAGCAACCTTAACATTTAGCAATGTGAAATGTCTGGTCTTAACTCTAGTTTTCAGATACAGTGATTTGCTTGTTCGGACAGCAGCCACTCTCAAATACCCCGCCTCACTGGAATCAATCAATCTCCAAAATCTATAGGATTCTAGTGCAAGAAAGTCTTCAGTGATCAACCACATGTCAGTACAATGGCTGATACACTTCTAGTACAAAGCAGGCAAATTAAGGGTGTAGGGGGAAGTGAA